>JAOBYK010857542.1:3715-25983 GCA_025434845.1 Phenganax subtilis
TGTATAATCTGCTAAACTGTGGAAAAATTGTCAACCGCAAAGTTTTTACCTTCCCCGTCGTTTAGTTAAAGAAATACGTGATTTCGAATAACCTGTGGATCTACTTTGACTGATATTCTGATAATGACGTTGCTCTGTCCAACTTCACGATTCTGCTCAACAGTATCGGACTCTTGCATCTGTAGTTTAATGTTTTGGAAGCTAACCCATAAAATATGAGGAAGTTTACCTGAGCAGAGACAGTCGAATACAAGATAAATGTCCCAAAAATTGGTAACAATCTATAAACTTTTTTCACATCTTCAACTTCAGTACTCGAGTACGAGCCTCCAAAACACATTTTAGCTCTGTCTAACCAATGATTCACAATGGAACTTGAGCCGGAACGACGTCGGGATTTCTTAATTGCCTCTGTTACAATCTTAAGAGTCGTTGACAAAGTACTGCCAGTTGACGGACGAATACTGTACGTCCGGCGACCAGCCAGGAAAATAAACAAAGCTAATAGGAGAAAACTTGCAGGAATTACATTGCCATAGAAATACGACTCATTTTGCTGAATATACACCACGAAAGTGAATGCAAACAGAGATCCAACGTTTATAAACCAATAAAACCATCTAAAAAAAGCCTGTATAGCTCCTGGTCCATGATTTGAGACTTGATCCGCACCAAATGGTGAAACGTTTGCTTTTATTCCACCAGTGCCAAACGCCACTAGGAAAAGCCCAGTTACATAAAATGCTTTTTTGAACGAAACGTTTGTAGTAACAGAATTTGCAGCCCAATCACTTTTTTCATCATGGTTGTATGTAATTGAGCCAATAGGTAACAAAATTGCTCCAATAAGATAGACAACAGCACTATATAATATCACTGAGAATTTTCCAAATTTTGAATCAGCTAGCCATCCACCAATGATAGGCATCGCAAAACATGTCCCTAAAATAAATTTGAACCAAAACATAACAAAGAAAATGTAGAAGTTTGGAATTACCGTATTTGCTCGAATAAGCACCTCCCTTGAACAAGCACCGCAGACCAGTGCGGTGCTCATTCGAATAAATTCGTCAAAAGTCAAAGCAGTAATAGTTTCGTTTGCCTATGGACCTTTGACCTTACCGACAAAATTTCAAAAAATTTTGAACTAGGAAAATCTTTTACCACAGCCTCAAAGAGCATCCTGAATTTAGTATGACTGTCAAATCTGGTTGCAAAATGTTGCAAAATAAGGGAAATATAGCCGTGCAAAGTTGGCAATTTTGTATATTTTTCTATTACGCGCGGGAAATTAATACCCCCTTCGAGAACTTGGGTATCCATTTCCTGCGCGTAATAGAAAAATATACAAAATTTGCCAAATTTGCACGTCTATATATTCCTTATTTTACAACGGCTATGTTCCTTATTTTACAACGCTTCGCATCCAAACTTGGCAGTATTACTAAGCTCAGGATGCTCTTTCCGGCTGTGGTAAAAGATTTTCCTAGTCCAAACTTTTTTGAAATTTTGTCTATAAGGTTAAAGATCCATTGAGGAAACCCCACTACCAAAGACAAATTTAAAAAAAAGTACTAAAAGTTATAGCCCAAAATTGCGCAGCGAAAAAGAATCAATCAGACTAATAGAATGCTTTGTCCCCTCTAAATAAACACCGTCTTCGAATAAGCCTCGAATGTAAGACGCAAAGAAATAATTACCCCCGCAGCGCTAATTCGAACAAATGCGGGATAGAGAAAGCGCGAGAAAGTCGATGGAATTGAAATATTGTTGATATTGTGGATATCGCTGTGATTTGATTTGAAACATACATTAATCAAGCTTCCAGACCACCCCCTTCCATTGAATATGCACAAAATGAACAAAAACATAGAGTAATATTTTTGGTCAATCTTTCAGATAATTTCAGAATGAAGGTAGAACTAATCACCTCCAAAAAAATATGCTAAGATCGAAGCTGTTTCAGGGGTCATCCCTAAATGATCATCTTGTGTTGCAAACAAAACCAAATTGGCACTGATTCCATAAAACGTCAGTCGTTCGCACAGTTCTGTAAACAATATACAAATCACAGCACAGGAGAAAATCGAAGCTTTAGGAAATGTCGGCTTGTCATGGTCGTTTACAATGGCTGTTGATGCAGACCGAAGTAAAGGTGATGTTTCATTTGATCTTGAACTCTCCACTGCATTGTCCATTATCTGCATAATACATAAGATTACACTGAGTCCTATACTGGTTATAGCAAAGTTGAATGGGGAATAAAGCTACTACATTGTAGTGTTTAAAATATTTCATGTTTATGAATATTCCTTTGAATGTTGGATTTAATGATTTAAGTTCATAATGTCATAGTCACGTCGTAATTCCTTGTTTGGCGAGTCCGATTAAGGACGAATTTACCTCATTAATTATACATTAGGTACGATTAACATTAATTATACATAAGGTACGATAATAGTCCCACAGGATGATTAGTTACTAATCACACCTCATCATTTATGGACCCTCTCGGTAACAATAATATTACAAAGTAATAGCACGGCATTACGATCGATTAGTGGAATGTTTAGACGGGCGTATCACTCAAAAAATAGCGTACGAGAACTTTTTCCAAAATCTTAAGATTTTTTGAAAAACTTGAGTGACTTCAAAGATTTTTAAGGTTTCATGGTATTTTTTTGAGACTGTTAAGATTCTTGGAAGATTTCGTGATTTTAGAACTGTCAGTAATGGTTGTAAGATTATTGTGATTTTAAAGATTTTTTTGAGATTTCTCAAAGACTTCTGCGAGGTGCACGAGGTTTTTTTTGGGTGATACGCCCCTCGAAATGTCTATCAAGCTTCGGTGACTTTACTAAATCTCCCTCATCTTTCGGGGACATTTAGCGGTCATTAACTGACCTGAATGCCATGCTATGACTGATAATAAATATATCAATACGAAAAGTTGTGGCTCTTGTCATGTAGCACAAAGGCAGCAAAGCACTACCGTCATTGGCATCAAAATGCGCTAGGTCCAAATTCTCGTAGAGGGCTTTTCCGCGCATATTTCACAACTAAGACAACATATGCCCGAACGATTAGAAAACGGTACAAAAAAGTTACAATTGATCGTAGCATTCACAATATGTTGGTGAAAAATTGTTTGAAAACGTTACCTTTGCCGTTATAATTTGAGCACGGTTTCCAAACGGAGAGAGATGAAAACGTAACGCTTTGTGGCATTGTGTGAACACCGATTCTATATTTTGACGCTTACTCATACTTACTTTATTTTGGAACAGTATTTCGAAAACAGATATGGCTAACTCGGTTCACCTGCCGATGTTTGGAAAACTTTTGATAAGCGCTTAGAAGCTGCAGCCTTGCACTACAATTTTAGCAAGTGTAAACACTAACAAAACCGTATCGAAATTCTAGCCGAATTGGGCGGGGTGAACAGACAAGAAACGTCGAGTCATTATTTCATTTCGGCTTAGTGTGAACGTAGTCTAAGCCTTCTTGGATGTAACAGAGTACATTCTGTTACTGATGCTTGTGTGATGTACCACTTTCAGCTATTATGCTATCAATTCATTCACTGGCAGGACTTTACCGGCCCTTGCAAATAATGTTGACTGCGTGGTATTACACCACTTTTAAACAAAGTAAACTCATGCAGATGATTTAGTAATTTCAATATATCATACATATCTTGTAGATAACAATGCAAAGCTTTTTTGAAGCCAATGTACAGATCTGAGGTGGAGTATAATATAAATTACAGTCTACAATAACCATATACTGTGCTACGCCAGCTGCTATTTATATTACACAGAATCAAGACATACCTCCTTTGCATGAAATTGATTTTGATTAAGATCTCAGCTCTACTGTTTGTTATGCAGCGCTAGTTGGCATAACAAGCAAAGAAGTAAGTAGAATTTCGCTTGTAATTGCAATGAAGCAAAATAGGTTTTTCAGTCACGCGATGGTGTGTTCGTCACGGGATCAAATGGTTCCAAACATCAACCATAAAGCATTTGCAAACTAGCAAGTCGAAGAGAAAGTGAATTTTTTGAAGTAGGAACTTGTGTGCAGTTAGTTAAGATTGATAGCCTGAGTTGAAAATTGGTCAGGTGAAGGAGTCCTCGTTCAACTAAACTCGCAATGTATAGGAACGTGATTTGATAATTTTAGCATGAAAAGCAACAAACAAGAGCTGTCTGTCAATCTGTGATTTGTCATCAACGGAAGCTTAGGCACGTAAAGAAATTCTTACAGTTAGGAAAAGAGAAGATTGTTGTATAGACAGTTGTTAGGTAAAGGATTGATAATAGATTATTGCAAATTTTGTCATGGCGACGGCTTTGAAAAATGGCACCAAGCATGTGACACGAGTGAAATCCTTGGTGGAATCCATTGGGTGCCACCGGTGAAATCCATTCACAAATGTGGAAGCACTGAATTCGAACCATTCGAACGGAACTCCACAACAAAATTTGGTAGTATTATTTTCAGCATGAAAATCGCGGTCGAAGGATGTGCACACGGCGAATTGGAAACAATTTACGCTGCTTTAGAAGATATTCAACGCAGAGACAACATAAAGATTGATTTGCTGTTATGTTGTGGTGATTTTCAAGCCGTACGAAATGAGGTTGACCTCGCTTGCATGGCTGTACCATCAAAGTATCGTCAAATGTGTAGCTTCTACAAGTACTACAACGGTGAGAAAAAAGCGCCTGTTTTAACAGTTTTTATCGGTGGAAACCACGAAGCGTCGAATCATTTGTGGGAGCTTCCTTTTGGTGGTTGGGTCGCTCCAAATATTTACTATCTCGGTTACTCTGGAGTTGTTAATTATGGCGGGTTTCGTATTGCAGGATTGTCAGGTATATACAAGTCTCATGATTTTAACAAGGGACATTATGAGTCACCACCATTTGATCAAAATACAATTCGCAGCATTTACCATGTTCGTAAGTTTGATGTTTTTAAACTGAAATTACTCAGAACGCCTGTAGATGTTGGTATGTCGCATGATTGGCCGAAAGGGGTATATCATTATGGCAACCTGCAAGAGCTGTATAGATGGAAGGGTTTTCTACGTGAAGAGATAGAGTCAAATACACTGGGGAGTTTTGCCGCGCAAGAAGTACTTCGAGCAATCCAACCTGACTTTTGGTTTTCAGCTCACTTGCATTGTCGATTTCCTGCCCAGGTCAAACATAGCCAAACTGGAAAGGTGACCGACTTTTTAGCACTAGACAAGTGTTTGCCTCGACGTAAGTATCTTGAGGTTGTTGATTTAGGACAGGCAAAGGGCCCCCTGGAGTTATCATACGATGCTGAATGGCTCGCAATAACAAAAGCTACATTACCGCTATTGAATACTGAGCCCATCAACACAAAACTGCCTATAGCGTCTGTTATCGAGACGTTAAAGCCTAACGAGGCTGCTGTTAAAGCAGTCGAAGAGTTATTTGATGGCAACTTGAAGATCCCAGAGAATTTTGTTCAAAATCTGCCATTGTATGATGCTGCCAGGCATAAGAAACACGTGCAAGTCACTTTTAGTACAAATCCACAAACAGATGCATTTTGTAGAAAGTTAAAAATCAGGAATCCCTTTTGGGATACAGATCTTTCAGAGAATGTGACTTTTGAAAATCCAGATGAAATCAATCTTAGTGACGATGATCAAGAAACACAAATTAGTGATATCTCTAGACCTAACTTGTTACTCCCGTTACCTACAAAAGGTGGCCTCAAAGCTGAGGTACCTTCCTCCCAAGGTGGTGTTGAAATATTCTCAAAGAATCAAAATGAGATTAATCTGAGTGATGATGATACTCAAAGTAGTGAAACCTCAAAGCCTGCCCTTGCTCCCCAATTGGACAGAAATAGTGACCTGTTGTGTAACCATGGTACCACTTCTTCTGAAAATCCAGATGACATTAGTTCAGGAAATGACAGAGCAAATATATCTGAACATAGTGGCCTGGCAGCTGTTCTACCTCATAAAGATATAGCAGTGAAACCAGGTTCTATGGATATATCACTTCCTGAAAATAGAATCGATGACATAACAGGACAAGCAAGTTTTGAAGGCAAACTTAGTAAAGATTCCAACCTGGAACCTCCTCCAAAAATCTTCAAGCTTGTCAGAAGAAACCAGACTATGTACTTGGCAAATGAGGATTCTGATGAATAAAAATAATACCACTCTAAGGTGATGACAGCCACTTTCCTATTGGCTATATACACCACTTCCACAAATTGGTTTTTGGGTTGATTGTGTGAGTTTAGGGGTGAAAATTATGTACACAAAAATGTTTTAGTATTTAGCATTACTAAGAAGTTTTACGAGCTTGTAGCGCGTTTCAAAATAAAAAGCAAAAAGTAAAATATATGGTGATAATAAATACTAAAAATTTTTGTACTTTGTATTTTCACCCCCAAGCTTGGTCTAGTTCGCTAGGTCTATGCGCAGGCTAAAATACCAATAGCCGGTACTTTTTCTAGGTTTTCTAAATACAACTACCATGATGCTTTGGGAGCGTTTTATTTGAGCTTTGTTTTTTCACATTCGAAAAACGTTATGGTAGTTGTATTTAGGATACGAAATAAGGGCAATGGATATTCGTTTAAGTCGTGTATACATTTTGAGGCTTCATCCACTTATGCGTTTTTGACACGCACCGAAAAGTTTAAATTGTAAAATAAAACTTATCTTTTAAACAACGACGAAAATTTAGAATTTGGAATTAAAATTTGGAATAATTTGGAATTTGGAATAGTTACGTGCCTACTTGTTTGCATTTTTTTAAAAAGTATAAGACTTTGAAGGATTGAAAGTTTTACGTGTGTGTTGAAAAGGTGGATTGGAAAGTAGCCCTTATGTGCAAGCGCAACAAGCGCCGGTGCATCTCCCGGTTTTAATACAGTGGGTCAAAAGTTGACTTTTGGTGGAGGCTTGTCGTCTTTAGCTTGCATTGGTTTTCCAAGATAACCCTGCGGGCTTTCCGACTTTGTTTTCCAATCGCATGCTTCATTCGAAGGAAAAAGTTTGTTCGAGGCCTGCATTTTCACATGTTAAGCCCAGCTACTTGGCAAAGCAGCTATTGTATAAGAATTACCCTATTGGGGCCGGTTGTTCATACGCCGTTTAGCTTAAACGGCGTATAAGTTCAAAATATGCATCGTATTTATGTCTTCCTTGAACAACGAAATGAATGGTTTTTGACTGAATACAATAGTTATGCACTTACCCATGGTTTTATTAAATAAGATTTGATTTTGAAAACTTAGAAGAAGTGCAGGAGTGTTTTTGAATTCTGACTTACCCACCGTTTAAGGTAAACGGCGTACGAACAACCGGCCCCTGACTTTTTAACCTCTCCCTATCATGTTTAGTACTCTACCTACCATTTCCTGAAGCTGTTGCACTTTTTCATGTACACAGCACATTAAGTCTCATCGGCAATGTCGGAATTTAACAAGGCAAAGAGAAATAGTTGAAATGTGTGAGTGTAGGCACTTCTGATGCATTTCAATCAGTGAAATAGCACTGACCATTCAGGGTTAGAGAAGTGGACTAATACTTCTGTTAGGAGGCTATTCGCAGGTGTTGGCCTTAGTCTACGCGAGGACTTAACATCGCTCTCAGAATCTTTTCCTACTGGCAACTTTAGGTTACCATTGGGTCACAAAATACAAAACACTTTGACTCCTTCAACTTTTTATTGAATTATAATTTAACTAAACACTCTTTTTGACAATTAAAGACTGTTGTAGCTTAGTTGTTCGTCGCTTGAGGTGCTACTTTTCTTTGCCTTGTCGCTGTCCTGGCAATTGGGTTTGGTCTTTTGTAGTAAGGGTTGTGGGAGTAGAAAACAGTTGTAAGATGATTCTAGTTCAGCCAATCGGCATTGAGGGTCATTTTGTCAAGGACTCGTACCAATTCTCTAATTTTATGTGTTTAAGGTGTCGGCTTCTTCTTTCGCCCTAAATTTTTTTCAATTACGATTCAGTTCACAATTTGACTTTACGAACATATTGCAAGAGTATAATTTACGAACTATAACGTAATCAGTTATCACGGTTGTTTTTCGAATTAAACTGTTTCTAAACGGAAATTTACGAATCAAATCTTCTATAACGTAATGAAACCGAGCTGATATCTTAAAATGATTGACAACTTGATACTCGTACGTACTCAAACTTCAAACTGTACAGTGATGTCAAATGAAAAATACTCCCACCCAAAACCGATTATTCAAAATATTTACCCATTTGTGTAAAACATTTTTCACTAGTTGTCAATTTTGTGTACCACCACTGCATGTCCTAGCAAATTTAACAATTTTTACATTTCCTTAACGTTGGATATTTTAAACTTTTTTCCTGTTTTACTTTTGAATACTTCATTACACTAAAATTATTGTACCATACCACTTCACCTCACTTGTTTAAGAATGTTGTCGCCCTCGCCATGCATTTTCCCATTCCTTGCTTTAATGGTTTCGCATCGTCCCATTACGTGTTTTGAAGATTCTGCGTTGACCCATTCCGATAATTTCGTTCTACGTTCCGTCCCCCACCAGTTCCTCGATCTGTCATTCTGCGTTTTAAAGATAGTCATGTGGCGTTGGACAAGTATCGAAATTTTTGGCTGAGTGCAAACACATGGACCGCACTGGACAGTCGGATAAGACTGAACTAATTTAATTTTGGGTTTCAGAGCAGTTTAAATAATTTTGGACATTCAGCAGTTACACCTCAGTGTATATCAACCAAAACGTAACAAAATGTTCGATATAGCAGATCCCGGGAAATATTTCTTAATTGAATGTGTTTCGCTTTTTGTTGACAAGGTTTTTCAATGTTATTGTAATAGAGTAAAAAGAACTATTGTTGAATAAAAGTATTGTGATTATTATTTCTATTTCGACTCTGGGTTAAGTAGACGTTCATTTGGAGACCTCCTTAGAACCATCTCGTAACTTATTGATTAACAAGAAACGTCACGGCAAGCCTTCCTAAACTGTCCATATGACGTTTCAGGTGGCAAAGTCGATATACGACGCTCTGTGGTGAACAATGGTGGTGATATATATAGCGCTCAGCCATCATCCTGCTGCTGTGCTGACCACTGCTACACAATAAGAATTAAGCTTTGCTGTGGAGACGAACAGTGGCTGCCACTTGCAGGAACGAAGTTACGTACACGGGTATCGTCATTGAATTTATGCAAAAACTGCTTGAATTTTCACTGTATGCATACCACAACATGGCAGAAGTGAAATGTCCAAAGGAATACTGGTGTTTTGAAAGTTAGATATTCTATTCGTTGACCATTATACTCGGGTTTGAAGGGTGATAGCTAGTTGAGTCGAAGTTATTAATTGTATGCTACATTGATTTATTAGGGTTTTATTTATTACAATTAAATCCGGTTTTCTTTGACCCCGAAATGGCAATGTTTTTCTGCAAAATTGCAATTTTGCAGAACAAAATTGCATTGTTGGGGCCAAAGAACATCGGATTTGACTGCAAAAGCACATAGAGTCTGTTAGATTTTCATATGCAAAGCTACAAAATTTTATCCTGCATAGTCTGCTGCATTAAAGTTTGAACAGTGATTACTTGTAGAATTTTTGATTACTATACCTAATTTTTTCTTAAAACTGCAAAGTCTTTTTAAAGTTATGCAAATCAGATGCAAAGATCTCGTTTTGATGGGTAGAATCATATCATGCACATAGAAGGGGGAGAGGGGGGTGGTGCTAGGCTGTTGGAAGCAGGGAGGACCATCACCTGCAAAAAGGTGAAAGCAGCTTTCTGTGCCTGAGGAAAATTTTGAAATTGAGAGTTGCTTAATTCCAGTATTGCATAGCTTAGAATTTATTCTGTCTTGTTTTAACAAGCTGGACTGATTCCACAAATTGCTCCTGTAGTCCATTTTCTCATTAAATTTCATCAATGTAGAAAATTGATCTTTGAGAAAACTGGCCTGGGGAAGAAGTGAGGATGCTGTCCAGCCGGTGCTGCCACTAAGTTTACCCATTGGTGCACAATGTCCACCGCAGCTATCAATGAGAAAAGTCTAATAGCGACCTAGTGACCTATAATCTTGTGAGCTACAGTGCAGTATTAATGGATCAATTAGCAAGGATATCACCCTGTGACCCTGATAAGTAAAAGTGTTTGGCTCCCATGGTTATTGAAACTATTTTATTTTTAGATTGAATACCTTGATGCTAAAATTTTGAGCAAAATGAGTTGCAACAACCCTGATTTTCTTAACTGGCTGACTGTAGGAGATGCTCTCAAACATCTTGGCACTGGCCTCCAAAAGTATGCTGGTAGTAAAGTGAAAGAATTGCATGCCAAAATAACAACAGATGTTGGGGGTCCTGGAATCAAGTGCTGCTGTACTAAAAAGACATCCAAGTTCCATGGACTAACAAGTACTGCTTGTATCTGGGCTCGACAATTAATGAAATACAAAAGCTCAATAAAAGCTAATCTTGCTTGGCTTCAAAGCACCTGTAGCAATTGGCATGATCCAGTTAATGGATGTTGGGAAATTGCAAAACTGTTCATGTCAAATTTAGGAAAGAACTTGCCACAATGTAAGGATCCTACTACTACTGATGTTGGTCCTATTCTTAATATGTTCATGTTTTGTAACTTTTTCAAAATTCAACTAGTTTTATTGGAAGATGTTAAGGATTGGCGTAATAAGTGGGCACATGCACCAGGTCACACATTTACTGACAGTGATAAACAAGCTGCCTTTCTAGCCATTGAAAGTTTACTAAATGACCCTGAGCTAGTGAATGTCCAAGTAATCCAAGACTGTCATCTTGAAATTAAAAGAGTTGAAGGTGCAGATGTGTCGATTTTAAAGGGTGATGCATTGACAATTATGCAGGAAATGCTGCGCATTCAGGAGTCCCGAGAACAAGAAATAAAAGGGAAATTTGAAAAGGTAGAAAAAGAAAATATGAAGAAAGATAACCATTTAAATGTTTTGGGTCAATTACTGGTTGTGGCATTATCTTTTACCCTGTCTGCTCATTGGCCTAAAGTTCCCAAGTTGTTGTGGTCATTTATGGCATTTCTTATGTTTTCTCAAGTTGGTGAAAAAAGTGTGATGTTGTCACATGATATTGGTAAGATGGATAAAAGCGTTCAACATATTGATTATTCAGCTTGATAGGGAACTGCCCTATTATAAAGGACTGCCATGTTATAAAGGGAACAAAACTATATGTATAGGTAATAGTATGGTTTCGAATGCAATTTGGAAAAAACATGCACGAGTGAGTGTTTCGAAGACTAGCTATCGAAATTGCTCGAGTCCGAAGGACGAGTGCAATTTGAAGTCTTTGAAAAACTCACAAGTGTATTTTATTCCAAATTGCACAAGGAAGCATATTATTACTTATTAATAATATACATGAAAAAATTCAACGTGAAGGATGAACTCTGTGGTACCTGTACAATACTTTGCGAAAAGGACATACACGAAAATAATTTTCTGAACAGATTTTTTTCTCAATTTAGAAAAAAGTTTTTTAAACAAATTTAAGAAAATTTTGAAAAATTGCACTGAATTTCCTTTTTTTCACTGTATTTCCTAAAAATTACACTGCTCTTAACCAATCAGAATCGAGAATTTTTTTCATGCATGTTATTAGTCAAAATATAGTTCAGTACAAATTCGACTTACCAAGTGGAGAGTCTTGCCACTTCATAGGTTAATACCCTGACAATCTGACATACAGGATTCAAATTGGATCAACACACATACAATACTCTCAGAGACGAAACATGTTGATCGAGACTTGTTGTTTGCTAGTTCTGTCTCATTTGAGGTAGTGAATTATGTTCTTACCACAACATTACGCTACGACGAAATGACAGTTTTGAATAGCTTCTAAGCTTTTCTCCTGTCAAAAAGCAATGCGGCATAGAAAATCGTCTAGAACAACTTTTTGATTTCTTTGCACCAAGTGTCAACATATGGTTCTTTTAGAACTCCGCTCCTTCGAGTATTGTTTTCACTTTTTAAAACGTTCAAGTAGTGTTCTGAGCTCCATGTGTTGCTAAAAATGTCGCTCCTAATCCATGTTGTGGAGATTGAGACAAAACAGCAAATCACCCGGATAGTTTCGGTATAATCGCTGTTTTTTTACTCCAAAGTTTCAGATATCCCCATTGAATTTCTAATGAAAAAATTCACGGTACTGGTTAGGAGGTAATGCATGCGCAGTATCGCCAATCTCCCGCGAAAAATGCGTGTGTAAGCGAACTTTCAGTATATATACCTTCTCTAGTGTGGTTTGTCGTTTGAACAGAGTCTTACTAACTTTATAGGGAACGTGTTTTTGTTCTCTTCAAATTGTAAACGCGCATAACCTATAGGCGACCCAGAAATCACTTTACTTTCTTAAAATTGATCTAAACTTTTAATTAATCAGCTTGCTCACCTTAACTTCTGGAACGAAATATGAACTATTTTTGAGCGCTCTTTTTGATTAACTTCGAATTTTAGAGCTGGATAGGAGCTAAATATCTTGTAGATAAATGGAAATTTCATGTACCAAGACTATTTAGTACGTCCAGTGAGATTTTAAAGTACATTTTGTCAGCTAAAAAATGACTAATAATTTCGGCGAAAACTTTGAGACGTATTTTATATACAACTGGTACCCTTGCAGTATTCGTTGATGAATGATGTAGAACACTTTGAACTATGCAGAAAGCCGAGTTTGAGTTCCTCAACTTGGATCTTTCGCTTACAAATTCTATTTTTCTTGTGTTTTTCTCCTCAAAAACAGGCTTTTCGCTAAATTTCCACCCCTCAAGACTTGTCTTAGTCCTTTTGAAACATGTTTGAAACTGACTGTTCATAGAATATTAATGTTATTATTACGCGGCTCACACATTTTACCTTCACGTTTTATCTATATAGGAATGTCATTTTACTCATGTTTGGGTGTGCTCACTACAAAATGAGTTTTTAATAAAAACGCTTAAAAGCGTTACCGTGTCCACATATAGTCTACGTGTCCGAAGAGACACGAACATTCGTGGCTCAACATTCAAAACTTCTGCTTCAGCCTTTCTCTCAGGTTCAAGTAAACTTTGAAATGTTTGTTTCGGCGTGTAACTAGTCGTTTTCTATAGCTCAACCTGGTCCTCAGGATATGTATCAGTGTAATCCCTACTTTGCCTAAAAACACTGAAATCGTTTTGTCTTTTCATCTTTTTAACTTGCACAAAACAACCTTTTTAAATTTCGCACCAAATGTTGGACAAGTGAAGTGTAAAATGTAAACCATTGGTGTAAACACAATCATGCGAACCCGCGTTCAACTTGGCTTAGCTAATGCACTGGCAAGTCAACCTGCTCGATCACATACATGGCTGTGAATTTTAAAAGCTTGGTTTATTTATAACAGGTTGCAATGCTACGATCAGATCGCCCATAGACCACTTCAATTTTCAAGAATTCGACTTCTCCTTTCACCTGGCCTCTAGGAGAGAGGGCTTTGTTGGCCGAAGGTGGTTTTTTTCTGAATTGGAAGATATCTTCGAGGAAAATCGTGAAACTGCCGGTGTTTTGATCACTGGGGAACCAGGATCCGGAAAATCGGCACTCATTTCTCAACTGATATGTTCGAAAAATCAGTCCAGTTTGCTAATTCATCCGAATATCATTGGCTATCATATATGTGAATATTCTGAGGAAGGAAAGCGCGATGGAGCAAGGTTCGTGCGTAATCTGGTAGATCAAATTGCAGCTCGCTTTCCTGACTATTCTGTTCTAGTGAATAATAGTGAACAGTTGCGAAGGGAACTTGATAGGCGTTGTCATAAGGACCCCACTGGGTGTTTTTTTGCCACGATTGTGGGACCTTTGCTCACGTTACAACAGCCTGATGGTCTTCGGTATCTTGTAATAGATGCCTTAGACGAATGTTTTGAAATGGATAAAAAGACGTCGGAAATTATGGAGATTTTAAACAGTAAAATTCTACTATTTCCAAAGTGGCTGAAAGTCATAATAACTTCTCGAAACTTGACTTTGGTCTCCTCTAAATTACCGCGAGTGGTTAGCAGAACGCCCTTGTATGCGACAGACGAACGCAATGTCGATGACATTCGTCATTATGTGTCGCGTTTTGTGTCCCAACATGCAACCTTTTCAGATCGATTGTTAAGAGCCATGACGTTCAATTCAAACGCACATAGCTTAAAAATATTCCTGGACGAAGTGATTAGTCGAGCAGAAGGAAATTTTTTGTTTGTAAAGACGACATTGCAATACATCAACATTGCGAAAGGGAAATTTGATCTCAGATCCTTACCAACACGACTGTTTGACTTGTATTCTGCTTTCTTCCTAAGACAATTTGGCGAGAATGGTTTTGTACCATTTCGGCCTCTTTTTGAAGTGTTGTTAGCAGTAGGTTCGCCTCTCTACTCTGAAGATATTCAAGAAATTGTCAAAAGCGAATATGACGTGGAGGACATCTCTAGACTGATTGACCAGGTGTCCTGCTTTTTGAGGTTTGGCCGGGATGGAACAGTGAGAATATACCATCAATCGTTTGCAGAATGGTTGATGAACCAGACTTCTGTGCTGTCTATCAACAAAACTAGAGGTCATCAAACTGTCGCTAAGTTTTTATTCTATCGCATTCAGAAAAGGCACTCGTATGTCACTTTTAGAGAATTAACTGAGCTTTTCATGCACATTTTATCGGGAAAGTCATTGGAAATACAAGAAACGGCTTTAAACCATTTTAAGGTGACTGATTTGCGCGAGCCCCGTACTAATAAATCCATACTTCATCACCTCGCAACACAGCCAAGCATGTTTTTACCTGTACTTGAATTCTTCTTGCAAAGGTCTCAAATGGTGGACATGCTGGATGCCAGTAATAAAACACCAGCGTTTTATGCAGCATCTGAGGGATTTGCTTTAAACTTACAAAGCTTTATCGACCATGGGGCAGATGTTGCTTCCTTTTTGAAAGGTCATGCGGATTTAAAACCATTCACTGTTGCATTTCAAAATACTGGCATTGAGGAGTTTAGCTTGATACACTTGGCTGCTGCTAGGGGGCTCACAGATGTCGCTGAAGTGCTGATCAAGAGCAATGCAAGCGTCTTGAACAAACGGTTTCCTGCGCCATTTCATTTGGCTGCTGCAAATGGTCATTTAGATGTAATAAAATTGTTCTATGAGAATGGGACGACGTTTGATGTAATCACACTTCATCATGCGGCGGCAGGAAATCATGTACATGTCGTTGAGTTTCTACTATCAACAGTTGGACTGCGTGATGCATGCTTTCCATGTCAACTTGACTACTTTTCACAACTAAGTCTAAATGCTGCGTATGAGGAGGCCCATATGTACTTTTGCGAGACTGCACTTCATGCCGCCGTATCTAGGGGTTTAGTTAACATCGTACAGATTTTGTTAGCCGCTGGAAAAGAATCTTTGGAATGTACACATCATTCTGGGAAGACAGTGTTGATGGATGCCGTGGAAAGGAACGATACTGAAATGGCAGATTTGCTGTTAAAGCATGGTGCCAATGTCTCATCTGAGTGCGGGAAAAAAATTTCGAAGGAAAATAGCGAGAAAGTGTGCTCTATGTATTCTATGTTCAAGCAACACGAGATACATAGTTTGTACACCATTTATTGTCTAAATAAAAATTGCGAATGCGGTGATAGAGCCATACACGTGAGCGCGAAGCATGGGTTATTGGTGATGACAGAAAAGCTGGTCAATGGACGAATAAGGGACGTGTTAAACGTACTAAATTGCCAGAATAGATGTGCACTTGATGTTGCCTTGGTGTATGACCACACCAATCTCATTGAAAATTTTAACAATACTTTGATCAATGTGGGCGTTTATTTGAAGGAAGATTTGTTTATTAAACTGGCAGTGAGATACTGTTCCATTAAAGTGCTAGTAAAACTAACTTTGAATTCCTCGATTCATTATAAAGAAGAAAATGTTGTGAAGGAGTTACGACGAAGTGTTCAGTGGTCGCCATGTCTAGCAATGAAGCAATCTCCTTCCCCTTGTATCGAAGCCTTGAAAGATGGCAATCTGACCGAGATACAAATTATGCAGAAAGAATCGGAAAGACGCATTGGTATCATTAGTTTAATAAGTCGAAAGCCTTCCCTTTTATACAAAACGGATCATAATGGCTTGTCGGTTCTGCATCATGCAGCTTTGCATGGCTTTGATGATGCTGTTAAATACCTGGTTGAACTTGGAACAGACACACGTTTAAGAGATCATAATGGAAATACTGCATTGAAGCTTGCCATTAGCAGTGCACCTGTATGTCAGTTAAATCAAGGTATTTCCTTTCGCTGTTATACTACAAGTGATGGTCTATTTACTTCTTGCAACACTTCGTGTCACGATGAAGTTGCAAGGTACCTGGTTTGGTCCCACAGAACTAGTATTTCAAAATGTAGCCGTAAAAGTGCCTCCATGTTGAAAGACTGCATTTCTAAACGAATGCCTTTATGCTTGTACGAATTGCTGAAGATCGGAGTAAACTTGAACTGCCGATTTAATGATTTCAGTTCGGTAATGCTATTGCACTTGAAGAATGGCGGGAGTGAGGTCAGCGAGGTTTTAAAAATGTTCGAAGTCGATTTGTTTGTAAAATGTGGAGTTCCCTTTTCAGAATCAGAACTGCACTTAATGTCTTACTTATCTGATGACATTGGTGATTTCTTTAAACCTTCTCTGAATAAAAAACGTTTTCCTTTACAAAGATTTATTGATCGTCATCCCAGAGGTGTTCGCATATTGGACGAATGCTACGATAAAGAAGGATTTTTACCCATACACAGAGCTGCTGAAGATGGAAATATTGCTGCTATAAAATGGTTTAAAATCATCGGAGTGAACACTCAGCTGAAAACACAAAGTGGCCTAACCTTCTATAGTATTTTTACCTTAAGTGTACTAAAACCGAATGGTCCTACTGCTTTAGGCAGTTTCGTGCAACCGCAATTAAGATATCGATCTGAAAGGATTGAAGAGTTGCTGCGAATCTTTTTAGACAGTAGCATTGCTCATAAAAACTACAGCGAAGATTTTTCCACAGTCTCGTTTTCTAAATCACCTATTTTGCATGACGCCATTATACTTGGATTGGACTTTTTAAAGTTTGTGTGCAAGTTTGTGTTATTGCATTATACTTGCAATAACACGTATCTTATAGACAATCGCAAGCAGAAACATTAAGAATTTTTACTTCTAACTAACAACGGGTGTACTTGTTCTTGTGTTTTTAAAAACTGTAAAACTTTGAAGGATTTAAACTTTTACGTGCGTGTGTTATGTAGCACATTATCATACGTTGTTCACAACTAGTTCCAGATTTACTGGATATGTGCATGCAAAGTGCACCAAGACAATCAACAATAAACAATCGACAATGAACTATTCACTACGAATGAGACAAAAACATATAGAGATATATGTAAGAGAGAGAGAAGACAAGAGATCGAGAGCAGCACTGTAGCACCAGAGTAAAAAAGATTTATACAAGTACGTATTACAAGTGTGATTGTGTCTACAATATCCAAAGAGCTGTTGCCCAAAGCAACCCGACGATTCCACAGTGCTGACGAAGAAGTATTATACATAAAAGGGTCGTGTAACACGTGTACGTGCTTGTCGAAAACGCGTATACTGGAAAGCGGCCTTATATGCACCGTATGCATGTACTTGAGTGTACTAGTCTAGTGGTTTATAATAATCCTTCGTGCTATATTCATCACCTCACTATGAACTCGAACTGATCTAGTCTTTAATCAGTCTGTTTTTCAACATTAATTGATGAATCGTCTGATTTTGATGTGAAGCAGTAAATTTGATGCAAATGGTGTGAAGGATCAAGGTGAATTAGATAACCTATTCACTTGTATTATAGCATATTTTCCTAACATTTTTAAGTCGATTTTTATGTAAAAATGTCTTCACTACTCTACTCATTATGGTGCAAAAAGTGTGAAGTCCGTACCACTGGTCCGTACTGGTGTGACGACTTCGCACGTACCTGCAGTGACTTGCCAAAAGTTTAAATACCCGCCTAATAGTTCAATGTTATGCTACATTCCACACCTTTTTTCACAAAACTTTTTCAACATTGAAACACGTAACATACACAACACTCTGATGGCATGTACGACACACAAACACAAGATGCATCATTGCATGCTAGATTTTTTTTAATATTTAGTAGGATGATATCATTTTCTCCAAAAAATAATGAGTGTATTCAAACTTTTGGCAAGTCACTGAGTAAAAAGAAGATAAAATATGCAAACTTTGCAGGGCTAGCATTGAAATACGGTATTTTATCGCCCAACTAAAGTTTTGTGGCCATCGCCTAAAGGTAGCCATTCAGTCAGCAAGTGTTTGAGTAACCACTTGAGTAACTGTCGTCAGATATCGATAGGTGTGCGTTGTCCAGGAGCGGTGGCTAAGTGAATTTACATGTGCTTTCATTTTGTGTTTATGGTTTGTATCTATATCTACACGGTTTTCAAATGATGCTTCCTAAATCTCGGGTCATTGCATGTAAAGTTTCTGCTGGTTCTTATTTATAAAGAGGTTTTGGCGCAGTAATACACACGATAAGAAGCAGTTTTGATTTTCTAAAGAAACGCCGTCAGCTCTAAATACCTGTGGCAACTACCATTGTTAGCGTGAAAGTAGTAGTTACAAGTCTCCAAGAAACGTTTTTAGCTTAGGTAACTATTTTTCCTCTGGTTGTAAGTCACACCTGTTAAAGAGCTTGTTTAGCTCATGAAACACAACATTTTACCAGGCAGAGTCTGACCAGAAATGAAGACAATGATAGAGGTTGACAAAAACGTTACAAAAATGGCATGATATAGGCAGAAAAACTTAAACAGTTAAACAAAATGCGAACCACTGAGAGATGTCTTAGTTAAAAAGATAGAAAAAGCTTACAAAATTTTCCAATTTTTACTCTGAAGTGGACCCTCGTTGTTGTGGATTTCGGCATCTTTTCAATGCGCAAAGGACCTTTAACCTTATAGACAAAATTTCCAAAAATTTGGAACTAGGAAAATCTTTTACCAGAACCTAAAAGAGCATCCTGAATTTAGTACAACTGCCAAATTTGGTTGCGAAATGTTGTAAAATAAGGAAAATATAGCCGTGCAAAGTTGGCAAATTTTGTATATTTTTCTATTACGCGCGAAAAATTAAAACCCCGTTCGAGAAGTTGGGTTCCATTTCCTGCGCGTAATAGAAAGATATACAAAATTTGCCAACTTTGCACGGCTAATTTTTCCTTATTTTACAACACTTCGCATCCAAACTTGGCATTTTTACTAAGTTCAGGATGCTTCTTTCCGGCTGTGGTAAAAGACTTTCCTAGTTCAAACTTTTTTGAAACTTTGTCTATAAGGTTAAATGTCCATTGCGAAGTGCATTGCTAACTTACCAAATTCGGATGTTGGACGTGAACTTTGCAACAAAGTTCGCGAGTTCGCCGCTAAGTTCAGTGGTGAGTTTGTACTTGCAGACATTGCAATTCAGCAAATGCGAACGGATTCGAAAGTGAAAGTGAATAGTTTTATGATTTTCTAATCAAACAAGCCAAATAATGCGGTCACCAAGGGGCCGAAATAGTATGGCCGTATTGATGGGGTAAAGACCATTTTCCACTACGGCCGTTTTGCTCGCGCGAGCAGAGCGCCCATTTTTGAACATGCTCTAGCTGTAGTGGATGTCTGCTCTTGATCTCGCATACACGCGGAGAAGGTTGGATTACTGTTAGCTTTCCGGACGTGCACGCGGAACCAAGCGTGGACAGACAAACACAAAGCATGTTCAAAACTGTGCGCTCTGTCCGCGCGAGCGAAAGGGCTGCATAGTGGAAATGGCCTATATTTCGTTGGCGAAAGACTGAATGCGATATTGCTGTGTGTGTGAAGTTATAACAACCAGACCTAAAAGCGGTAAAGAGTAAGAGAGTTTTGGTTTAATTGTACATCGTGTAAAATTATAAGAAAGGAAAAAAGTGCGAAGCTTAGTCGGAAAACTTTCGAATGCAAAATGTGACCCTCTAACGTTTTTCTGATGCTTGCCGTTTGTCTTCAAACGCACAGCATAAGCTCTCCATTAGACCTGCTGTACCCGCAGGCGGGAGAATGCTGCTCAGCCAAACGCAACGCGTGACACTCAGTTCACTTAACTTTTCTCGTGTGTGGAAATACTTTAGTGGGGAATTTACCCCCCCCCTGGCCTTGAGACAAATATCTGTTTTGTTTGGTATTTTTCACCTTGCTGCAAGAAAAAGTCTTAACCAAAGCTTTTCGTTGACGCGTTGAGCTTTTTTCTTAGCTGCTCCCGTAGTATCAACTACCCAATGTGACAATGGTGAAACATAATGATGAGAGAGAAAATCAAGGAAATAAGCGAATAAATGCTCTTGTTATTATTAACGAAAGTAAAAGGGCTAATTGAACTGTTATAAACTATGAAAACGCCAAGAGTCTAATTATTATATATGCGCAAAATTACTGTACGGGCATTCCACATGGGATTCTGTGCCAGGGAGTCTGGGACTGCCTTTGCCCTCATTAGCGCGTTACCTTTTTTTGACTGAAGTAACATCACCATGTCCCTTTAGCTTCTAGTGTTATTTGTAATCTCTATGCTTCTAATTTTTTTTCCAGAAAAACATTACTTTTGCAGTTTTGTGCTATGTTTCTGTTTAGACCGGTATTTTGTTTATCTATAAAAAGTCAAGAACACATCAGCCGTGAAGGTTATATTCTTGTTGTGCCAAGGCTTTTTAAGCCTTCATAGTAATTTAGTCCAGTTCAGTTTTACATTTAAACCAAACTGGGTAACTCAGGAACAGGATTTTGACTTTTTTTTAATAGAATAGAGACTTTGCTAGGTGCTTGCAAGAGAGAAATTTGCATTGAAAAACAAAGACTAAATCCTTTAAAAATTCCAAGTTTGAATAAGTTTTAGTGAGGGTTTGCGGGACCGATGTGAGAAAATTCTAAACACGGCAAAGGAAAGTAGCGCATTTAGACGTTTTGTTTGATACTAAATTTTCCATTTTGAACGAAAAAAAACCTGGAGGGACTTGCATGGCTCCCAGTTCTTGGACTCGATTCCCTCCCCTGTTCTATCGTTCCTGTCATGGTTCTAGTGTATATTACAGTTCACTGGTGTAGATAGTAATTTATTATTGTTATTATTTATCATTATTTAACATTTAAAACACTCGGCCTCGTTTTTCAATTGCTTTAGTATACACTAGAACACTAATTTACAACTTTAATCTTTAATCTTTCATCTCAGTTTAAAATATTTAAACACAGTCATTCAGCAGAAGGGCTGTTTTTCAATGGGCCGTGTGTCTCATATAACTAACTACAATTAAGTTGTGAAACCTATTTACTAATCAGTTTCACACTAAATCTATCTAATTACAAAATTTTTATTTACAAAACAATTTTACAAAATAACTCGGCAAACACTACAAAGATTAGACAAACCGATAAATAATGTTAAGGGAGGCAAATACCGTAAATTTTGCCGTTTCCCCTTAAAATGGTTATAAAATTCCGTGTAAATGAATAAAATTTCATTGAGTGTATGTTGTTTATTCCCTTAGCCTCCAACAATTCGTCAAAAAAACGTGATACACCGACGGAATGCAATTTTTCCGCCATTGTTTTAATTGTCTGATACCGAACAGCGAGTGAGTTGCGCGCATTCCTACAAGTTGCGCGCATTCCTACAAGTTGCGCGCATTCCTTCAAGTACGCGAATTGATTCAGACACCGTATTTAATGAAGTTAAATTTGTACATTTAGTAGGTTACAGTGAAATTTCGCGCCAATTCCATATGAAAACATTAACATAAATTATGCATTAGATACGGCTCTTGACCAGTACACCGTCTAAAACGAAGTCGTAATACGACCGCGACGGTCGTATTTATTAGGTTTGGTCGACCCAAATACAACAAGTCGTATTTGATTGATTCAGACGGTGCATTTTTCATGAACTTAATTTGAGTGTTTGATACGGCACATAAAAAGTACGGCGTCTGAACCGGGCTTTATGTGGTTTTGGGAGATTTGAAGTTTTTGCCGCTGGCTTAGGGGCCGATTACATGGAGAGTTTTTAGCCCAGGCTGAGTTTCACCTCAGTT
>JAOBYK010858653.1:0-25980 GCA_025434845.1 Phenganax subtilis
TTCAACATGTTTCAATACAGTTTGCACTCTTTTGCATTTGATCATTTGACGTCAAGGAAAAACTATGTGCAAATAAAATACTGACTAAATTTTTAGACTATTGGAATGTGTTGTCAGATGAAGTTATTCTTGGAGTATTTACTGTGCTTTCCAAGAGAAATGTCTGTGTTTGTGCAAGAGTGTGTAAACGATGGCGTAGACTGGCATATGATGAAAGTTTATGGCAATCACTTGATTTAAGTGGGAGTGCAATCAGTGAAGATAGTCTCCAACATTTGTTAGCACGAGGTGTTATAGTCATAAGATTGGCTTGGCTTCAGGTATAGTACAGGTTTCAAATTTACATTTTTGCAAACATAAACAGTTGGGATACTTGTATGAAATTGCTTCTAGTTAGACTTGCACCCTGTCAACCTCTCCTTGCTTTTCAAGCCTAACAGCAAATTGGCAAAATTGAAACCATTAAGAGACATTCGACATTTCTATGTATTAGTGCAAGCACGGCCCATTAAAAAACAGATCGGTGCTGAATGGCTGTGTTCCTAAATAATTTTAAAATTTTAAATTAATAAACAAATGATAATCAGTTCAGAAATGCTTGAAAGTTTTAATTGTTGATCAGTATTCCAGTATGAATTCTAGTATCACCTGAAATCTGCTTGCAAACCAAGCAACATAATACTAATAATTGAATATTGATAATTTTAGGTACTTTCATCAGAAAACTGCAAAACATTAAATGAAAGTGTCACTGAAAAGTAGGTTTAAAACGTAAACGTTTTCTATTTAGCCTGTATTTGAATGTACAACCTGATGTGCGTTTTAGAATGTTTTTTAAGCAAATGTACCGACTAGAATCATTTCACCGCAACGAAACGGTCTATATGCAGACCGTTTGCCGTTTATGCGGACAGGGTCGGAACGGTCTTTGCGCGGAAACACTTTGTAATTTGTCCTGAAGTTGAACGCGCTTTTGCAGCACAACGCACGCGCAAAAAACGGCGTGCAATCAATCAGTTGCATAGCAACAGCAGTAGAACTCGTTGTCGAACAGAAATTTTTAAAATTTTCTTCTGTCGGTATTTCGTTTGCTTTATTGCAAAATTATTGCACAGTTTACTTCCATACCTTTTTTATGATTTGCGCCATCCAGCACGTTGAAGTCTAGATTTATAGATCTTATGAAAGTTTTCGCATTGTTCTTTGATCCAAATTTTGAAGCCTTCATCATTTGCTTTCTCAAACAGTTGAGACATGTTCATTCCACTGCTATGTGTTGATAGTGAAACCATGTCCACTTCATAACTTCCTTTTCAATCGTATATGAATTGCAAAAGTACCGTCATCTATAAATTTGTCTTCACAGTCTGTCAATTATGCTAATCTTCATTGTGACGTCGATAATTTCTATTGACGTTTGTTGCGGAAGAGAGGATGATGGGTAACTCTTTAATTAGCTTTTGTGACGTCATTCGTGAAGACAAACGCTAGCTGTAGCTAAAAGGCGACCTTTTTGCGCGAACGAACTTTCTCATCTGCTCAGTTTTTTTTGCAATCGAAGTTTTTATGATCAATGTAGCATGTTGTTTATTGCCTTGATTAGCATTGGTTCAATTCTATTATTTTGTTGTTGTTTAGGGAACAAGACACACGTTACAATGTTCAATATTTGGACGCATCTTTATGTACAGTTGCTGAAAATATTTTAGTGGGGATCTTATCGGTAAGCAACATAGCTACATCAGTAACACAAAATATTTTCGGGGAAAAAACGAGCAGGGCGAATTAAGATTCGGGAGGCATCAGCGAGATTATTATAGGCTTTTCTAATATATTTTTAAATAATTAGAAATGTAGAAGTTTGAAGAAACTCAGCCTAGAATCATGTTTGGTATCTACTGGTATTTTAAGGTTAGATCTTTTTAGATACATTTGATGTATAGTTTCTAGGCATTACCTGTGCAGTTCACCAGACGGAAAGGAAACCGCATGATAGCAGCGCGAAAACACATGCGACTATCATAACTGTGACGTTGACGAGAAAAGTCGTCTTGTGTTTGCAACCAGTATTTCGCCATTCTATTCTGGCACCTTTATCATTATAGATTTCAAGATCATTAACGTTTAGTTATATAAGGTTACTATACTGACTCGTCTTTTCCAGAGCGATTGGTCGCTGTAATCAACTGTCAGTGCTTGACCTATGTATGTGTAAAGAAGTTACTAAGAGAGGACTGCAATGTTTAGCAACTGGATGCCAAAGGTATTTGCATTCTATGGTCGTCGTCTTTTTTCCTTAGGATTTGACGAAAAGATGATCATGCCGCGTGATTTTACGTTTAGAATCACGGAACTGAATCTTGGTTGGACAAACATAACTCCTGAATCAATCTCTACGGTACGGGTAATTTTTTGTTTCTGAACGCCATTGTGCTAAACCTTGTTTTTTGAAGAACGATTCATCAGGCTGTTCATTGACTGTTCATTAGGATTGAAAATATCTTTTTTAACAATCCTTCATCATTGCACTGAATACACAGCGTTTCCCAGAAAAGTGAACTTTAGTATTCATATTAGCATACACTTGTAATTGTAGTCTCACAGCAGCTCTTTAGCTACCTTCAAATGCAACAAAAAGGGTTTAGAATAATTAGGAGTTTTATAAAAGAAAAATTTGTAATCGTGAAATTCATGAGGTTGTATGAGTAAATTACTAGTTTAAGTTTCAAAGGCTAAATTTTCTCAAACACCGTATGCAATCCGTGTATTTTATGGACCTTGCGTTTTCGTGCATTCTTGTCTACAGTCATGAAAGATTGTATTCTAATTTGCATTTAACCATCAAGCCTAATTCTCATATGCCGCCAGGCGATCCAATGTTGAAAAGGGGTGAGAAAAAGAGGGGAAAAAAGACCATACTACTTCTACTGTTCTCTGCTGTGCTGTTATGCCATTGGAAGAGCTCATTGTATTCACCATTGTGTTTACCGTTTTTTGCAAGATGGCGTCAACCTTGAAGTAACTAGGCTATTGGCAACATATGAGAATCAGACTTTGCAATTCGTTTACCTGCCCCAGAGCAAAAGTTTGTAAAGGCTATTTGCTACAGTTTGATATGGCGTTTCTTCCTATGCTACAGGTAGTGCAGAGTTTCCCTTTGTTAATAAAACTAAATCTGAGTGGGTGCCGTGAAACATTACACGATGAAGGTATAAGCATGCTTAAAAAGCATTCGTTGAGGCATCTATGTGATTACTTTAGAAAACGTTCTAGTTTTTGCTTCTGACCAGCTTTGTGTGACATATCGTATAACCTTTGGTTTTACTGAACTGTATTATTTTGAAAATTCTACATGCTACTATATCTCGACATTTTTCAGCTATAGCAGAACTTCTCGCCACGTGTCGAAATCTTACATCACTGGACTTAAGGTAGGTCTTCATTTTGCACTTAGCTAGCGTTGATTCCATTTAAAGCTGCGATTGATGCGATTTTTTGCCATTTGTTTTGTTGAAGGATGTGATGGAGTGGGTAATGGATAGAGTTGTGATCTGGACTGCAGCACTACAGTATGCTTGTCCACGCAGTCATGTGCAATGTTCTTTGCTTTCTTGTTCTTGTAGTGATTGTATCGAAATAAGCGAAGATTCTGTCAAGACAATTGTAAAACAAGGAAAAATGAAGCATCTTGCTTTAAGTAGATGTTACGGAATTACTCCAAAATGCTTAGAGTAAGACGCCATTTCGAAATTTGAGATTCACCGTTTAGCATGTCCACAGCAATCAGGTGGCGAGATCGGCGCTAGAAAGAGCAATACCGTATTTCCTCAATTAGGTGCCCGCTCGAATATACGCCTCTACATTAGACCTTGATTTTCTAAATCAGTCCCCCTTCATTTACACAGAAGTCAATATTTGTATATTCTTTCTTCTAGGTCATTATCATCATTGAAGTCTTTGAAGTCATTACAGGTATTTGGTATCGTAACTGACCCTGGGCTAGGTATCTTAAAGAGAATTTTAACGGGTATTGAAATCAACGAAAAACTGTTTTCCTATATTGCTAGACCGGTAAGGAATATGTACAGAAATGCCATATGGGGCCAGAAATGTTTAGAACCAAGTTAGGAACTTGGGATGATATTGGTAGTTGAACAGCTTACTCCATTTTAAACAATCGTTCAAAGATTTAAGTAGGTTTTTATATATGTAGATAAAACATGTTGCAGTTCGTATAGAAAATCATTTCATTGTTGAAATGAGTTTATGCACTTGGCCACTATTTTCGCGATTCTAGAGGTATGTTTGTTACACGCAAATATTGTGGGAGGGTTTCGAAGCTCTGCATGGAAAAGATGCCCGTTCTGAACCGGTGGTTTTCGAAAACGCAGCGTCGTTCCCAAGCAATGTGGTATGCGGTTGAGTAACTTGCACGAAGTTCACAGCGCAATTCAATATTGCGATCCACGCATAATTTTTGCGATGCCGACGACTGCAAAGCCGCGTAGCTAAATCTAAGTGCCTGGGTACGAGGCTGGTTTAAGTACCAACTTCACGAGGTGTACTTCATGTAAATGAACATTATAGTATCTTCACGAACAGACTTGGAGTTGGAGCAAGTCTACTGAGAAAGGGTCCCAATGAGAGATACTTTCAATTGATTAACATGGCGGCAAACAAACATGCTTCTCAAATGTAATGAAAGTGCTATTATTGTCGCTTCATAAAATACCATTTGAGCAAAAAAAATTACCCGCCTACAACATTCACAAGACATTAAATACAACCTACGAAGGGGCTAAATACAGTATTATTAATACAGTATATTATTATAAATATGTAAATTATTGAATTTTATTTGTTACGACCCAGCCTATTGTAAAATTCAACTAAAGCGGTTGAACCTTAGTTCGTTCTTCATACATGCAGCATTTTACACCGTTGATTATACTCCGAAGCAATGCAAACTACTGTCACCACCGGAGTAATTTAGTATCAATGTAATAGCGTCAAATGTCATCGAACACATTCTTCGGTACAGATCGATCAGATCTGCTTGGCGAGTATCGTGAATGATTAAATTTATCGTCAACATCTGAGAGTAACTCAACACGATCGTCTTCAACTCTTGAAGGTTTAACGTAACGAGCGATATTTCTATCACCAACCAGTCTTGTAGATGATCCTGCCAGGTTTGGATCAAGTTCGCGCGGACTTTCTCCTCTGTTTCTTTTTAATTTTTCTTTCAGTTCCCGCCCACGACTTGTCCACCGCTGAAATAAAAGAACGTTTTCTTGGAACCTGTTCTTGATATATCTTGACTCATCTAATCGCTACGGGATAATTATTCAGCTTAGGTTCGTAAACCGGAAAAACAAAGGTTTGTGTTCACGGCTGTCTTCGTTCAATAGGACATTTGCAAAGAAGTCATACTTCCAAGTTCTACACTACTCAATTTTTCTAGGGTAGTTCTTCAGTTGGGAACGACTGCATAAGTGGGAAAGATGGTACCATTCAGAACATCAGGCGCATGGACTATTAAAGGAAGAACTGAGCCACCAAAAATATATTTATCATTGAAATGAATGCAGTAGTTCGTACACGATCTACATAATACAACACACATAGTTTCTCCTTAGGAAATCGTATATTATACGATTTCCTAAAGAGAAACTATGTGTGTTGTACAATGATTCTATACCTGTCTTGTATCTCCTGGATTGATTGAAATGTCTCTTTCGCGTTTTTCTATAAGAGCAGAAATAAAATACGAGCGTTGAATTTATTATACATAAAGACAGTGGTGCTGGTACACTTCTGCATATACTCGAGAGAAGGGAAAAAACTTGAATCGCGCTTCGTCCTACCTCTCCTCACGAGATCCTTTCCTTCAGCGACATAATCCACAGATAAATCGTCCTCCACCACAAAAGCTTGGAATCCCAAGCAGTTCATACAACGAGATCCTAAACTGAAGTAGGTTGCCAAGCAAACTAAAACTATGCTCATTGGATAATACATGTTAAAACCACTAGCGATGAATGAAAGAACATCCATATGACCCATTATCTATAGAAAGAGAGAGACAGAGAGATGAAACTTGCAACAAATACCGGTTTCACTGGAAGACATAATAGTGAAAGTATACGTATATCATGTTCCTTTTGGACGCACTTGGGTTAACTCTTGTGCCAATTGCAAACAGCATTATGTCAGTGTGTAATATCAGTGGCTACATTGAAGGTCTTGATCAACGTTTATCAGTAAAAGAAGTGGCGCTCTCTTTAAATTATGACAGTTTCGATTCCACCCATCTGAGTTATATCTGGGATATTCGTGGCCAATTGATAAAGAGTATAAGTTGGAATTTACGTCCTTGGAGATGAACAACTCACCGATGTGAAAGCAGTATCTTCCAAGTCGAGAACACCAGTGATGTGACTGTCAAGATGAATTACACTCAAAAAATTCAGACATAAGGCGTATGTCAGACGACTTAGCAACCTAAATACAACATACATCATAATGTTACATGCGCAGCACTACAAAAATCCTTTGTTTCCCTGTCCAGCTTATTTGCTTGTAGAAAGGCTGGGACCCGCTTAGCTTGGCTGCTCTCCATTAGAATTAAGCACCAAAAACGAATAATTTCTAACATGCTGCTGTAGGGCGCAAGGACGGAATTTTTGTTTTAATCCATTTGCGGCAGAAAGTGATAGAAAAAATACTTACAATCCACTAAACAGCAAACTATTTGGATCAGTTTGATGATGAGGAGCAAAGTAATAATAATTGAAGATGCGAATCTTGAACACGGTGTAGTAAGCACATATACACATGTAGGTGATTGTGACCCACGAGACCAGCTAATAGAAGATAAAAATATCACTTTACGTAAATTTGAAGCGTCAGTCTTATGTAAGGCTGTCAGTAAGTGTTTTGTAAGGCCGTCAGTCTTGTGTAAGAATGGGAAACCATAAAACACATTTACAGTGTGTATGGGGTGGATCGCAGCTGTGTCATCAATCGCGAAACTACTGTACCTCCACATAGAAATAGAAGTATCCTTTTTGAGCTTCATAGAGCAAAATGGCAAATAATGACAATCTTGGTTCGACAATGAAGAAAGTAACTTCCGACCATATCAACGCTATGCTGAGTATTGCCAATATTACAGCCAATACACGCAGACACCACGGTTTGAGCCAGACTTTCCAGTACCATTCTGAAATAAAGAAGATGCTATAGAAGAGATGAGTATACGTACCTATTATACTACTCGAATTCTTTCATTTTCACCACCCAAATTTGAAAACTATTCTATGAAAGTGAAGTTCTTGCAAGATAAAAGATTGAAGTTCGTCATAGACTTCCGCGAATTGTATTAGCATGGGAAGAACGCTTTCCAACCTAGACATTCTTAATGTTTCTTGATACTGAATATTTCTGATGTTTTATTTATAATACCTACCAAACGAAGGTGGTAATCTGACCAAAATATTGTCTCTATCTAGCGCTGATTTGTAAATTCTAAACAGAACAATTGAGAGGATGGATATTGGTTTTGCTACAAGCCCATGATATGAGCAAAAGTCATTCATCATGAAAAATTAATGCCAATACTACATTGGAATGTAGTACAGACAAACGAATATAGTGATATCAAGTGTAAAGGTTTTGAATAAGCACCTTTCGCGATTCTTTGCATTTTTCTCTAAGTCTTCCAAGTAAAACGCTTTCTCAATAACACGGTTCCATTGGCTGTAAAATAGGTCATCTCATTGTTGAAAGTAATGTGGGACAGGTTTTATCTTGATAGTCAAATGAAGATAAGGTCTAGACACCTGGCAAACTTAACATCTTTCAACCATATAACTTACCATCTTGCCTTTCTTGTGATTTGAGTTTGTGCAATGATTTGTCTGTGTAATTTCACAAGATCTTTTTCTTCATATATTTCTCGCATTCTTTCTCGTCTACCTTCTTCGTAATCGATATAGTCATCAGTACCTCTGTTGAATGTTTCCTGTTCTTGCTCTGGGCACTGGATTTTAAAATGTTATGTCAACTGTGCACCAAACTAGACTGATGCACTCACATGTTTTCATGCTTACCAACCTTGCTCATAATAACTTCAAGATGTTTTCTGAATCGATGATTATATCTGATAGACTCAGAGGCTTTCCGGACATCCTAGTAATACAATACTAATTATCATCTTGTCAAATATTTTCGGATTCTGCTCTTATTCAAACTATAAATAATTGTTGCAATGGACAGAAACAAGAGATCAATTGGTATAGCTTACAGTAAGCACTTCATTCAGTTTCTCCTCAGCTTCTTCTTTCTCAGTGCTCATTTTGGAGACTTTAAAATAAATATGCGCTAGCTGATACTCCAGTTTAGATAAATGCCACACTGTTCTTGGCACTTCCACCAGTCCATAACCCATGAGAAAAACTAGCAACAGCAGGCCCCAAGTATTAGAAGCTGTGATACCGATCAGCTTTAGTTGTGTGCTAGACAGAATGTAACGCAACATATGGAGATGACGAAACAATTACCAGTAAGAGAAAGTCGATGGTGATGATGATAATTACACTTACCCATTCAGATGAAGATTAGGATGAAAGATAACATACAGTAGTAATCCAACAAATATTATTAGATAGCTGCCATACCAAATTGCATTTTCAAACAATGCAGTTTTAATCTTGCCTCTTACTGTAAAATCACCAGCGTATGAATACGATTGCATGATTGGTAAAACAATCCTAAACAATGATTACAATGTCTTTACAATTTGTGGCTCACTACTAAATAATGACACTTCCATCTATACCATGATAGTATTTGTGAAGACCAGTAAACCACAAGCCAAAGATCAGGAAGAACATCTTCAGGCATTAAAGTCCATGGTTTTTCACATGGCATGTAATGAGATATGTTTGTTACACTAGAATGTGTTGTAGTAGCATTTGATCCATTGTTTTTAGGTAATACTTTGCTTTCTTTGGGAGCATATTCTTTCAAACATTGACGATAAAATGTCTAAATAGAAACAAGAAGGGCAACGCTGGTATCATGGGAATATGTCTAGCCTTGACAAATTTAAGCCTTGGCTTATAGACAGATTGAGCATAATAAATGGTGCCATGCATTAATTGCTGTTCAAGAGTCATTGTTGCATCATGAGAAAAATTTGAAGATACAGCTTTGGTAACTTAATCAGGTGCACAAATCTGTGTCTGGCAACTAAATCTGTGTATGTGACTGTAAAGTTTTCTTCAGTTACAAACAAACACGTACACATGCAATACCCACAGATAGTGATGCACCGATATCCGTATCGGCACTAGAGTAAAAATATCAGTATCGGTATTTTTGTTGTTGATATTACCGATATTTAACTGGCCCCTCAAAAGGCTGAAATGTGTGATTGTTTATTGGAAATAATTTTCGAATGTCTTAAATTGTGCTATGGCTTTTTGGCAAACTGGTTGATCTGAGAACTAGAATTTGACTGTTATTTTAAAAGAATATTAACTTTAATGAGTATTAACAGGGCCCGCAGAGCGTATCAAAGAGTGGGGGGGCTAAGCCTCATAAATAGAACCCCTCAGGAAAATTTTTAATTTTCTATAACTCTTTAACGCTATTATCTGCTGGCCGCCAAAAAATGTGGGGGGGCTAAAGCCTCCCCAGCCCCCCCCCCGTCTCCGCGGTCCCTGATTAATGATCAGGTATACTAGTGGTATATTCTTATGATGTCATCTTTGAGTTTTGTGAAATGGAGTAGACTATCAGTTTCGGTATCGGCAAAATATCGGCCTTGTAATATCGGTTATCGGAATATCGGTGAATTTCTATATTGGTGCATCACTACCCACAGACAGTAGCAGCATCTATAGTATATTTCCATATATTTGTAAATAATATATTTGAACAATTTACACATTTATGAACTAATATATTTAAGTCCACTCGTACGTACCGAGGATACATCTAGAGGCAAAACAAAAATAATCAAGAACGAAAAGAACCAAGAAATAAAAACTGCACCGGTGACAATGTAATGTTGCTTTCTCAGATTGCCATATTGATGTAAGACGTATAATGTGATGAGACAAACCAATACAACTTCAACCGCAAAAGGAGCCACACTCATTTCCTTTGTAATTCACCAAATAAATTGGAAAATAACATCAATTCCATAAAGCTGAAAATTGCCAAATATAATATAATGACAATTATTTTTCGGGATCGAAATATTTAAAAAGAAAAATAAACATAAACACCAGATAAACACTTGTCTTGTCACCAGTCTTCCCAAAATCAAAATATGAGTTTGACACGTTGACCGACATTTATTCGCTTTCTTTATTAGCCAAATGAAATTCAACGTTTTTATTGGTTTTTATTTTCGGACGAAAAGTTTTGGGGGGCTACGCGCTAAATATTTTTTCATTCATACTTTGGACTTTGATTTCTGAGAAGAGCTGTTGTTGCATAGTTAAATGTGAAATATTTGGGATTTATTTTTGACACGATATGGTGTCGACACTTTAAGCCAGATATTTTTATCGAAGAATGCGCAATCAAATTAGAATAATTATAATTGATTTGTGATTAATTATTAAAACCTTGGTAACAACTAATGTTGACGTTCCAAACTTCTGAGGTAGCAATAAAAGTGAAAACTGGTCATGAAATGTTATAGTACCGATAGTTCTCATGCTATTTCTGCAAATACTGAAAATGAAAGAAGCTCCATTTATCTGGAGAGCAGTGCCAGTGGCGAAGACTCTACTGGCGTAAATGACTCTCAGGTAAACACTCCAGACAAACCATGTGTGGAAGAAAGGAAAGAACGACCTCCACTTGGGTTTTATGTGAACAAAACCGGCTTTCCCATCAAGGATTTTGTGTGGGACAGAATGTGGCAGCACGTTCAAAGTGTACATCCAAACGGATTTTCAACAGCTGCTAAAATTCGTGGGAAAGCTTTGAATAAGCTACCGTTTCCAAACGTACCAAATTTTACCTATGATATGGGTATCACTACAAAGTTAGACTTGGTTCAAAAATATCTTTCGGAGTTGAAGTACAATCACACTGGAACTCAGTTCTTTGAGATAAGGAAATCTAGACCAATATGCGGCTTGATGGAATCTGCTAAAGAAATGATCAAAGAGTCGCTGCCAATCAAATGCCTTGAAGCAACCGTACTAGCTTTATACTTTACTAATGGTATTCCTGGCTTGCACAGATTTACGATTGGTTTTAAAACACAAATAAACAAGGCATGGTTAAGTCATGTTGTATTAGGCATCTACTACAATGGAAAATTTGGTGCCCTAGGTTTGAGTCGAAGAGACGATCTTATGTACAAGCCGCTCAAGTTTGGAACGTTGTATGATCTCATTGAAAACTATAAAAAGTGTTACAACAGATATTTTCATGTTCTAAAAAAGGTGAAGATCAGTTGTGCAGTAACACATGACCCGCACAGCTATGAATGCATTAACTGGCGTTATTTGAACCTCAGTATGGAGAAATTAAGTACAGAACAAATTGTTAAAGTTTTGGAAACATTTTCAAGAGAACTAAAAACTATGCCTCTTGGCTCAAGTATGCAGTCTACGTGAACAAAAGAGACCTGTTCTAAGATAGGATATCAGTTTTGAAAATTAAATTTCTACAGTGTAAATATTCTATTTAAATGTTTATAAATATCTAATTCTAAGTTAAACTGGACTTTTTAACGCCAAGTATCCTTCTCCGTTGTTCTTGATCACCGATGCATAAAATCCCTTGTCCAACCTTACTCATTTTCTCCCCCAGTGATCAAAAGAAAGTCGAAAGTGTGTCGCCGAACATCGGCGATGTAATGAGAATCTGTAATGAGACGTTCGACAGTTACTTTTGGACGATGGAAAATAATTTGAACAAAAATGCTGTAAATTTATTGTTGTCGCGTTTCGTCGACAAAAAGCTAGTTTTTATCTACAATTTTTTGGTGGAGAAATGGATCCCCAGATCCTAGTTATTGGTCCGGAAGGTGGCGGTAAAACAGTGTTATTAAAAAGACTACAAAAGTATATTTTACAAATGTCAAGTAGCAAAGAAATAAGTTTAGGCGAACCGCCTTCTTGTGTAGCGACTGTTGGGGTCAATCTTGTGAATTTGCAGATAAACAAGAAGAAATATTTCTTCCGAGAACTCGGAGGCGCGATGGCTCCTGTTTGGTCTAACTATTTTAAGGATTCAACTCACTGTATCTTCGTTATTGACATGGCGAACAGAGGCCAGGTTGCTGCTAGTACAATATTGTTATTGAACTTTCTGACGTCACGACAGTCAAGTTCTTGGCCTGTCTTGATTATATTTAATAAACTTGATATACCTTGTGGAATGACTCAAATGGAACTCGCTTCAGTTATGCGTCTCGATGAGATTATCAATAGTTCTAACCAAAACATATCGACTGTTGAGGCATGCTTTCATGATGGCCGAGGCTTGTCGGATATTGTCAAGTGGTTGCAAGAAACGTATTCAGCAAGATAATTGGCTTCGCTGTTTATTATTCTCTCAAAAAATTATATTCAGTTGATACAGCAAAACTTGGAATGAGAAATTTATAGATATATGCAGCTTTTCTTATTTTTGGTTTTAAATTAGTCTTGCTATTCTCTTTCCTACCATTAGTTTTAGAGATTTTACCTACCTTGTTTTTACAGATTCCAGCTTTTTGAATTTCAAGAATTCCAGTTTTCTCTTTTTTGAACTGAAAGATTGCAGCTTTTCGCTTTTCTGCAGTAAATGTTCCTGCTTTTCACTTTTCTGATTATAAATATATGCAGCTTATTACATTTTGTTTCTGTCCTGCCTTCTGCATTCTGGTTTGGAGGGTAACCATACATGACTTGTCCAACTGAATTGCCTGAACGCCGTTTTTTTAACGCTGATTACGCTTTTTCCCAATTCAGTCTGTGGTATTTCTGTGCTGTTCTCAGTTACTAACGGACTGTACAATACAATGTATTCTGCATAACATCGATCAATTATTTATATCAATACTCACAATGAAGTTGTGTACTTAGCTTGCTTTGGTATTTATATAAGCTAATTGATGTCATAGTTTTCAAGGCGCAGAAAAAGACAATCTACGGTTGTAATTACTATTTTTGCATGTCATGAGTACCCGTTCAGCTTGCGTTAAAAAGGTTTTAATTTAGCATCAGATTTGAACGTGGTTTGAGAAATATATTTTAAGTGAAGAGAACTACCAAGTGTTTTCGGCGACAGTCCTACAAATCAAAATGTAGTAAAACGGCCACACGTATCGTTGCTCATGTTTACTTCTGATATATATTGAGTGGAAAAGTGAAAATGAGCCACGTATCGCTCTCTCAAGCAGCCTTGCTTCAAACAAATAGAACTACGTTTCAATCCGTATTGATGCATGTACAGTAAATCAACGCACTTAGTATCCCGTGGTTGGAGCCTCGAGAATCGTCTGTTAACTAGTAGTCATTGAATTCATTTTAAAGAATCATGCGATTAATTTCATTCACTTATCTTTCTCATTCAATTTTCTATATCTTCGTTCTTGTAATCTTTCAAGAGCACGTCTTACTTATTCAGGCATCGTATTTTATGGAAGGCGTGCGTTTTGAAGTGCAAACAATCACGTCGAAGTCGTTTGAAGAAGATGTGGTTGAAAAAACGGATGCTTGGATACTGGCAGTGAAAGGAACCAAGATCTCGGAAGAGCAATGGCAAACTGAAGAAAATCAGTTACGTGGTGTTGTTAATGTCGCCTTTGTTGACTTAGAAAAAGATGAAGAATTTTGGTTGAATAAGGTGGCAAGAATAACATTTAATGAACTGCATACTGAAAATAAATAGATAATAGACGCATTTCATTTAGGTTTTTATAATGTAGTACATGAGTTTCAAATGCTCTGTTTTATTATGCTAGTGTTGCAAATCTTATTAAAGATGACATGATCTTCGACAAGAATAAGATCTATCGAAGTCATACACAGTTGCGATATATTTCATGTTTCGTTTTGCACTTAGGGCATTCTTGATAAACACCAATCAAACGTTGTGGCTATTGTTTTTCCTTACGGAGGAGAAAAGATTAAAGAGGAAAAATTCAAGCATGTGAATAGTGTAAAAGAAGCGAAAAGTATTGCCCTCTTATCTTTGTCTGAAAATTCTGTCACTTGGATGAGAAATAAGATGGAGGTCGAACGATTTGTGGGTGCTGCTTATAGATCCTGGCCGCCTCGTTTCCCTGTTGTGTTGTCAACAGGTAAGGACGAAGTATTACGTAGCGATTTCATTCTGCATAAGAAAGATTTTGAACAGATATCCTGCATTTGTAGAATACAAACACATACCAATGACAAATAAAAAGTTGCCTCCAACTCCAAGGAGTAAATAGTAACTGATTCCGCTAATCCACTTTATTACTACCTTGCTCCTCTCGTGTGTGCAGTATGGTTTACTTCCAGCCCATCAGTTTGGTGCTAGCGGCTTTCACGTTTATTTTTGTGCATCCGAAAGCTTCAAAGGAGCACTTTTGTACATACTGATATCATATAATGTTGGCTCTTCAGTCTTTACTTGTTTACGTACATTCTGCGCTTAAATTTCTTTTCTCCTCTTGCAGAGAAAAGGGTAACTCCGCCATTATATCGAGCGCTGTCACTAAAATACTCAAGGTTCTTTAATTTTGGCATTGTTCATAAGAATCAAGCACACGCTGCAATGGGTTTACCAAAAGGGGTGAAGATGCCTCGAATGGACATACTGATATCCTCGTTAACAGCAGATGAGAAATTTGCCATGGGTGCCTTAACATACGAGACTGAGAAATATGGCCCTGTGCAGTATCGCTATCTTATACGATTTTTATTCTCGGTGCATGAGAAATACTGGCCTGATCTGCCTGGATCTAAAATGTTCACGGAAGAACTTGGGTACAAAGAGTACTACAAGGAAGATTTAGAGAGAATTTTTGCGCGCCCTGAATTAAACAAATCCAAATCTAAGGGAAAATCTCCGAAAGATATTGAAGAAATAAATTATGATAATCACAAAAAGATTTGTGGTGACTCTATTCCTGGATATTGTGTTGTGGCGTTCTTGGATGGATCAAGTAAAATATTCAAGCAACAGTTATCCGTAATTGCCAAAGTGCAAAATGACGAGCTACTGCAAGGTAAAAATCACATTTAAATCCATTGTATAGCCGGAACGACTAATATGTTCTTCGATCTCAATATTGATCTTAGGACTAGCTCAACATATCCTTTTTCTCCAATATTGTGGGTGGGAATCGAGCAAGGATTTAGTTGTCTAACTTAACGATTTTCTTTCTGAAATGCCACTTCTTGTCTATAAAGGTCTCATCTTACAATTGACCATTACGAAAAAGATAGCGACATGTACATTTTACCAGAATGCATTGCAGGCTTTACGTATGAGTGAAAAAAGATGACAAGAAAAATGCCTGTTATAACATTTTAACACAACGAAATATAGAACGTCTTATATCATGTCTGCCTGTCAATAGACGCCACTTCGCTTTTTTAAAGGATTCCGACCACAATGCATGCAGGTAAAGTGTACATCCCCGCCATCTTTTTCATAATGGTCAATTGTTTCTTTCCTTTCATTCTACAGAAAGAGTTCTACATTTTATGTGGATAAATGCCACTTGCTATCCCGAGTATGGTTCATTATTTGGAGTCCATATGGACCTGTTACCAGCCCTCCTCATTGCGAGACCTCATCGACGGCATTTTGTAAAGCATTCTGGGAAATTTGATGAAGATTCTATATTGGATTTTATTGAGAAATCTCTGACCGGGACACTGAATTTCAGTCCTTACTCAAGATTCGACGACCTTGACCAGAGAATATGTAAAAGCCTATCTCAGGATAATACAAAGTTAACTGCAGAAGATCCTGGAAATGGAACTACTGCTTTCAGACAAGAAGACTTGAAAATCACTGAGGAAGAACAGAATAGGGAGAAAAGAAAGAAGAAAAGTCATAAAAATGGCGAAGACTTATAATTCTACAGCATCAAACCGTATTTAGATACGTTGCTCAAAATCATTTCAAGCATTAGCGGAAAACTTTTAACACTCATCAGGGGCGTCCATTCATCCATAAATGACATTACTATTAAATAAGTTCTTTTATTCGTTTGTAATTTTAATTCATCTTTGAAATATTAAAAATTAAGATGATTCAAGAAGAACCTGTTCAAATGCAAAACTACCGACTGATACTTCACGGAGGTCTCTAATTTTACCAATTTTGCCAGAGATTCTTTTATGGGTACAATACAGAGTCGAAACCAACATTGCATCGATCCCAAGGCAGTAGTAAGAGAACAAAAATATGAAGTTCTCCAGTTGCATTGCCATTGTGCTTTCATCCTTTGTTTTCTACTTGTTCGGGTGATTCTTCTAAAGAACTTGACTTCCCATCTTTCCAACTTTTTAAAAACCACGCAAATCTTAAGAATGCGACCCGTGTTCTGTCTCTAAATGCCTCGAAAGAATCCAAAGCAGGTCGACAATCCAAATGAACAAACTCTCCTTTTGAATAGGAATCTTCATCTCCTATGTCGTAGTAATCGATTATGTAGCGTACTTCCTTGCCGCAACGATCAACGATCCAGTCATGACGGTCAAATGGTAGTTCAAAACTGAAATATAATGAAATTTGAGCTATCATTGATGTGAGGCTGTTGTTCTTATTACAGTTTACTCTGTACTGTAAACAATCCCAGCCTTCATCATGTAACTTTTTTAGCTTTAAGGGCAATGAAGCTAACAATACAAAGGGAACCACCTCAAATGTAATTTATGTTCTAACAGCAAGCTTACCCCAACCAGCTTCTTATTCTAGCTCTTGGAGAATATTCTTGGGCTTTTCCACCAAACTTTGCCAATTTTGGTTGATCACATTCACTGAGAAAATTGCATTTTTTTCTTATTAAATACTAGTTTTATTGAAGATCAGGAATGGCTTAAAAGTGAGAACCACTATGAAAATTTGTAGTCCCGACCAAACTGATTACTTACTGAGCATGGAATGACTCCCATTTCAAAACTTCCTGCCAAGCTCTTTCATTGTTCATATTATGAATTCTAATAATATGATCCATATCAGTCACACTAAGATCATCTTTCTTCCATTGCCAACCTTTTCTCAGCATTGCATTCCAGAACATCTGTGGTGATGGATACACCCATTTTGCATCTTCTTCTGCTTTTGGAATTGTTGAAACTTCTCGCTCTGTAGATAGTGGGAATGGTTGGTCTGGCGCTGGCATCTGATTGGCTGGAGGCATCTGCAATGTTTTTCACACAATCAAACTGAATCAAATACGGTGGAACCCATTCAAACCAGTCCAATGATTGCAAAACATTGAAAGCATGATCTAAAATTTCATTCTTCAAATCATACCATATTTGCTAGATTTATGTCATCGTTCTTATGCATAGGACATTCACTTGGAACAGACGAAAGACTCTCCTGCTGCATTGGACATTTTCTGGGAGACTCTTTCCCATCTTTTTGCATGGGACATTCTGCTGCAGAGTTTACTGGTTTATCCAATGGAGCTTCACTTGGTTTTGAATCACCTGCACCCATCAATTGCAAGTGGCCAATCACTATTCTGTACAGAGATATTTATCAATATAGAAATATAAGAATGTTTCGTGTCTCTATTCAACAAAACATGCAAACTATATTAAACGGAACTCTCTGTCAAATATTGTAGCTGTATAAATTTTAAATAGTCAATTTTTCATAAAAATATGACGCGAGACATAACTGACAGCCAAGTGAGGTAATGCTGGCAACGTCATAGTCACAGACAACATCAATGTTTATATGCAACCCCCACGAACAATAATTCTCTAAAACGTCACTCGTAGTTAAAGACACTTTCCATCTAACCATACCTTTGGTGAAGATAATTTTTGAATTCAAAAATACAGGTATATCTTACTTGAAGATATTCTCTTGCTAGCTTCCTTGGAAGTGAATCTAGGGACTTAATAACTAGCTTATACTACGTCCAGGTCATTTTTTTGAATGTAAATCCGCAGATCACAAAGATTGCTTGCTTGTGATCGATGTTGATCACTGATCCTGAAAAAACTGGATGAAACATGTCGGTGGTGGTTGGTCAGTGTGGTGGGTGGAGTCAGGAGTCAGGGTGGACACTACCTCTTTATGAGCCTGGGCACGAGTTTGCACGATTTATTTGTTAGAGTAAGGTCACATGGTCAAGGGTACGATCCGACCGTTAATTTAAGTAAAAAAATTTCACTAGTTGGGGCACTGTGGTTGGGGCGAAGACCACCAAGAAACTTGGCGACAAACTTAGGCAATAGATTAGGTTAGCATTTGGGGGTACTTTTCAGATTTTCGGGTTTGACACTGGTGAATAAGAAAAAAGATTTCTCACTCACAGAGTAGTAAAACTGAAATAGGAATCCCTCACAAGAGGCAATGGATTTCGATTTCGGCCACCTTGCGATTATGAAAAACAGACTTGATAAAAATGCATTTTCATTTCTTATTTTCGTCTTAATTTTGGACAACTTTTTTCCATGGATTCATCATTTTTCAATTTGCAATTTCGACTTGCACTAGAATATTCATTACTGTACTTCCACCCTTAGGGCTCGTGGGAAATGCTGCAGGTCTACCGACTGTTGCTCTTTTACTTTCCTTGATCTTACATTTCAAGAACAATTGCATAGTTTTCACAAATCACCGCCTTAAATGGCTAAAACTGATAATCTAAATGAAGAGCACGGATTAGCTAAACTTTTAGCATTCGTTAATGGTTTGAATTAAACACCACAGGTGTCTTTGCGCATCTAGTCACATACACAAACGTATGATCCAATATAGAATTGCACATAAAGTATTCTACTCATTACAGTCTTTCTGCAGTAATTAAAACATTTCATAGTTTTGCTTTCTTGCCTAAATTACATGTATATTGCGCAGAACGAGAAAAAGTATCAAAAATGCATAGCTATATGGTTGTCCGGCATATCTACTGTGAAATTTTTCATACTGAATATTGAGAGCTACTTGTCTATAGTGCATTCTATTTTACAACGTAATTACATAACGAAAAGGAGTGTTTTAATTTGCTGCTGGTTTCGTGGTTAGTTTGCACTATCTGGGCATTTGGGCCATTGATCGCACGTCGCCGACATTCTGCGTGGTTTACAAATTGCCCCCAATTCTTCGTTCAGTTTCACTGTTGAACAAAAGAGTGCAAAACAGTTTCTGAAAACTGATTATGACTTTGGATATATAGCTAGTAGTTTTTGAAAAACTAATCTAATCAATCAAGTTGATGAAACTTCCGATTGAATGTATTTTACGTAATTATTTTATGTAATCAATAATTTTCTACATTATTTGTATCCTTTATGTTACATTACAAGATTTAATCCATTGTTCATTTATTCATAGTTAGTGAGTTTCAAGATAATATTCCATTCTCATTGGCGTCCATTTTATTATTTTTGCTCTTGCTGAAGAGTTTGCTTTGCATTTGAAATTTCATTCGTTGCTTTGGGCAGTAGGACATTGCTGCTTTGCAGAAACTCTCCCCAGGACTTTCAAGCAGCTATATTTGAATTTTAAGAAAACACCATGAAATCTTTCAGTACCTTGCTTATTTTAGCAAATCGAAAAACTTCATGTATATAAAGGGTATACCCCTAAAGAGTATAATTCAATCTCTGACTGAATACATCTCAAAAACTACACAAGTCTTGAGAAAACATGGAGAAAATCTCTATAGCTAAACTAGCTAGAAATGCCCACGACACCCTAAGTTACACAAGCAACCAAATAAAAACGATTTATGTCATACAAGTACATAAAAAGCATTTAATGCACAAAAGCGAGAGGAGAGAGGGATATGCCTCTGTTTATGAAGTATTGCATGTCTAGTTAATACCTTTTCCATTCGCCGTTTTCCAAAGTTACCCATTCCTGCATTGAATGCACAGATATTTGAGCAAGTGCCCAAGAGGAGTACAAAGACAATCAAATATCTCATTACTTTCTGCAAAACTTTGGAAGGAACTTTTTCTGTAATTACTCTTCCGTCTCGAGGCGCTTGGTTAAGGCAGATTAAGTTGTAGATAATGCTCCCCATTTTTATAAGCAAGGAACATCTTATGCATATTTAATGTTGCAGTAATCATACTAATCTTACCTTACTTTAGCAACCCACACACTTCCCAAGCAAAGTCAATTTTCATCCTTACTACGGACGTGACGATGTACAGCTCTTTTGAAATAATGCACCGTGAGTTTTTTTAACATTTATTTTTGATCAAAACCACCAAATACATGGTTTTTGACATATAAACTTCACTGAAGATATCATGTGGTGGTTTTATCGATCAGAAGACAGAACGCCTGAACGAAATATACACTTGTTTGTCAACTGACACTGAAAACATTTTTCTTGCGATAAACCATTAAGTTGTTTTTTTCGCTTTCGATATACAATATAACCGTAAAGATTAAAAGTGCATACTAGCTCTGTCTTTTTACTCTTGAGTGAGAAGAATTTGCAGATAATTAATAATTAGAACCTGTTTATAGTAGTCGTAATACTAATAAGAAATTCTGTTTTTTTAGCAAACGAAATAAAATTTACGAATAACAAAAACAGGACAAATGTAATCCTACCTACACGTATTTATTGTGCAGGAAGGCAATTTTTCAAACGTCACGTCACAACCTATCGTCGAAGATGTTATTTACTTACTTTCAAACAGATACAGTGTAAGTACTCTTTGTGTTCTTGTAGAATTATTTGATTTATTAAAAGAAAAAACCTACAAACAGTGAGATAGCTACCGATTACACCTATCGGATAACTTTTCTTCAGATCATAAACAAATACGTCGAAAAATTAACTGGTGAAGACGAACTTCATAAATTTTATGACTTTTTAAATTAAACCATAAAATACTAACGAAAGTCCAATTGGAATATGATAAAATCTTGTCAAATTTTAATCACTGACTCAGTCTTTTCAGAGCTTGTGCGTAAATTCATGTACTACGAAAAGGTTCATGCATGTCGAGCAACTAATGAGATCAAAAATTATGATAAAGAGGACTATGACTTAAACTGTTAGATTAATAATTTTTCCATCAGTCTTGCTTTAAAACACCTGCGCAATTGTGTGAACTCATAAACACTTCCTCAAAAACTTTTTATGCTCCGTCCCTAATACCTTGCAATGTTTGACAATGTTGTTAAAACCTTACAGTTTCTGTTAGTTCTAATAATTTTCCCCAACGTGTTTGCTAGAGTTTAATGTGTGCGTGAAAAAACAATAATTAAAGTCAAATCGACTTATCATTTGTTATCTTTCCTTTAATTGAAGTTCAGAGCACGACTGTGTTTTTAAGAGCTTTCTTCTACGTCTATTCATCTTGATTAAAGATTTTAGTCAGAGATCACTCTACTTGGACTTTTCTATGTTTCTTTTTCCAAAAAAGACTTTTTGTTCTTCCTAATAAGAGCTGCGTGGACATATATGGGAATTTATTAAGGTGATCAAACATCAAACATTATTCAACTGATTAGCAAAATTGAATTCAAAGATTCTAATTCTTTGAAAACTTTAGGAATATATTCAAAAGTTTCTACTAAGAACTCTTAAATATCTTTTACGCTTTCAATTACCATATACCACTAAAACCATTACACGAACTTTTTTAATTGGGCCAAGGGGAACGTTTGTTACATGTGGTCTCTTAATTTGCTCGTGGCTTATTGTTTCGACTAGTTCGATGTTTGCCATTTTCCTGCACAATCTTTCGATGACTTTAATCATAGCGTGATGGTAACAGTAAGTTGTTGACCCGTCACTGTTAGCGTAAAAACGTTGGTCAAAACGTTTGGTTTGGTTTTCGAGCTTCGCCTCACATCCAGTTATTAAGAGATCAGTTTAGTCCTTCATACTTGGTTTACATGAAGTTTTAAACACTTTAATGACTTCCACTCTTTTGCACCTTATTAAAATATGAGTACAAAAAATAAAAGATCAAGAAAAGAATTGAATGGTAAGTATCAAAATGTGTGCGTGATAGGTATTTCATATTTCAAGGGTGATAATACCGCCAAAAACAAGTTGAAAAGCCTCCTTTGCACCTATTAAAATATGGATAGAAGAGAATTGAATGGTAAATATATCACACATCATGGGTATTTCACTTTTCAAAGGTGATAATTTTGCCAAAAACAAATTGTTTTTTCGTTTTGGGAAACTGATGAGTAAATGGTGTGGCAGTTGACAGACTTATAAATAGTAATGCTCTCTGGCGGGCAAGATGTCTGACACGACATGTTGAACAAGATGCCTTGATGGATTATTCACACACTGATGTTAATAGGCAGATATAAATAGCAAGAGAGGGTGAATTGCATATTAACATGTTAATAAGGGGCCTTACTAACAAACTTCTTTTCTGGTAAGCTATTAAGATGCAAGGGGGTTTACATCACCAAGTGGGTAACATTTATCACACTGTGATATTAAAATTATCTTACACGACCTCTTGCGAGGACTACACACACCCACTCAAAACATTGAAAAATGGCAGAAGCTGATAGTTCATTCATATGCTGTTCATATTTTGGTACAATATATCTTTTGTAGACCCTACGCTTGGGGGATTTGGTGAAAATTTCCCTCAGTGATGATAGTTCCTTCGGGCTTTGTCCTTGGGAAATATCATCAATTTGGGAAATATTTCTCTGAATCCCCCTTGCTTCAGGTCTATAAGGGATAATAATTAACACGAGAGTTGTAAGTTATTTTACATTTCAGAAAGTGTGGAAATATATTTAACAATTAGTATGCTTTTCATTTTATAAGGAGACAGCAAATCATCCAAAAAGACAAAGGTATTGTAAAAAGATGATGTCACTATAGACTAGTGAATTAAGATTCATGTCCAGTTTTTCTTTATTAAAATCAGATCATTATAAGACCAATCAGAAAAAAAGTTTGTGCCAAAATGATTAAATTGTAAACGTTGCACTTACATGCATAGCTCTGTCAAAATCAAAGAATTGTCATGGTAACTTTTAGACTTCCGAGAGCAAGGTGAACTATGATGATGACATTGACTCAGGTATACCATGCTATCTCTCTGGTACGTAATGTACCACAGTGAACCAATATGTATTGTTACTATGCCATATACTAGATAATATTTGTGGCATTGTATATGGCTGCAGATTGCTCAAGTCTTGGGTACCCAATGATGGGGAATACCACTAAACTGCTAGTGTAACTTTTCTAATGAGTCTGCCAAAACTTTGAAATCTAAGTACTAAACCCGTTATGCATGAAAATGAAAAGATTACTACATTTTGTTCACCTGAAGTGATTGTAATGAAAGTGATCATTTCACAATAAGGTTTGTGTAGGAATGAGGATATCATGCATTGTTGTTTAGCTCGAGTTAGAAATACATCATTAGTGACTACCCTCATCAGCCTCTACTTTTCAAGATACTGTGGATAGGAAATTTTTCAAATGCAGTAAAGCTATATCAGTCGTTTTTCTCTCCATCCACATTGCAGCATGCAGTACCTTTGTTTGTGCCGTATAATGCTTACAATATGATCTAAATAAATACGCTATGTTTTGTTACGATTAGATTGTATTGGCAAGCGGTTTTTACAGTAAAAAACATCTGGAGTCCGTGATAACGTTAACATGTCAAGACTTAAGTGTCGTAAAATTGTATTGCAAGCCCATGCAGACACGAAGCACCAAACATGTAAATGGATTTTCAATTTTTCTTGTAAGAAACTGCTCAACTAAATCAAGCTGCTCCGAAATCTTCTGCAATAACTTTGACAGAAAAGGAAGGAGAAGAGGTGGGCCTTTCAAAATAGTCACGAGATTACCAGGATATTTTTCTATTGTATTGCGTGTTGAAAAATGAAGTAAGGTAATTCTGTTTAGGATGAGTATGGCAGTCGTGATTACCGTAAAGTTGTGCAGTTAAAATCGGATTATGAATCTAGACCTTTGTGGGTGGTACGTTTGTCTAAATTATAATTTGGTTAAAATATTGCTCATGCTATAAAGTAATGAATAGACTAGCTTGCATTCAGCACCTTGGAAAAACCTTCAATACAAAACAGTGGTAATAGCGAAGGACTATTTAGTGGATCTTGTGCTCTGGTAATGAAGTAGAACGAGCCTGAAAAGTCTAGGAGTGTTTTTTTAATTTATCAGTACAATTTCGATGAAAGCAATGCTCTCCTATCTTCATTGCAAAGAGTATGTTGGAACTACATGACTGTATATAGATTTAGATTTAATATATACTACTAAAAACAACGAAGTCTGAAATGAATTCTCTTTCTCAGGCGCCTGATGGGCATATTTTCTTGGAGTCATTTTCACCAGTTTACAAACATGCTCATGACTTCTTAATTGCAATTTCTGAGGTACTGTAATACATGCCAGATTATCGTCAATTCTCAGAATTGCAGGCTCTTCAAAACAGACGCTGTATAGAGAATTTGCATGGTAACAACTACTCGTTTTGGAGTCGAATAGTTTTCCAAACTTCAAAAATGGAAGTTAAAAAATATTTCAGGAGGTCCAAGAATATTACAGAATATGAACATTTTTGTGTAGTATAGTGTGAGTTATGTCGTCATCTTTCAATCTTTGTTAAAACGTAGTTTAATTACTCATGTAGCCCGTTTGTCGGCCAGAACATGTTCATGAATACAGGTATATGTACTTACAGTAGAGTGGTTTTTGTACATCTTTTTTTGTAAAGTGTTATGCACAAGTCAAGTGACAAAATTGAGCGTTAGTTTAGTCCGGTTTTCACGCGTGATTTATGAATTTATGCTTGACGGCAAGAGACTTTTCTCACTAGTGGCCACTGGCCACAAGGCATTACTTTTCTGCTATTTTTTTGTACTTCTCATAGCTTCTCATTACTAGATTGACTGCTTATTCACTGTATGCTGCCGTATCTGTTGGACTGCAGGTACTGAGTTTACTAGTATAATTATACTGTAATATGCTCAAATGAATATCCCTTTAATTTGTTGACTTGAAAAGTAAAAGGCTTGGCTTTATGTTTTAAGACAAACGACATCATCGAATATTTGCGAAGACTGAGTAAAACGTCGGTGCCTGATGGTATAATTCAGTTCATTAAGGTATGATTTTATGCTATTCTAGCGGGCCGGTGCATTATGTTTTGCTCATTTGCAGTTGTGCTGTAAAAATTTAGGTACATTGACTAGCCGTGAGAATCTTTTCTACGTTATGCGTTTATCGCATTCCCTTGGACCATTACGCTTTTCTATAGGAAAGCGATAGTTGGGGATTGGGGGAGAGTTATAGAATTGTTACTCAACTTTGCATTTTAGTTGTGTACGCTGAGTTACGGAAAAGTGAAGTTGGTTTTGAAACACAATCGATATTTCGTTGAAAGTTCATTTCCTGTAAGTTCACTACAATTTTTATCAAAAAAATGCAGTTGTACTGATTCAAGAACTCGGATATATTTTTCAGGAAGTCTTGCAAACATTACTTCGTGATTCTGATATTCAAAAGTGCAGGTATAGAAAAATTATAGAAAAATGATAGGTTTTGATAAATAGGAATGTTTTTAATCATTTTCCTTCATCTTTTACTTGGCATGCGCTTAGTTTCCACCTATTAACGCCAGATATCCGTTCTTTCTATAAAGCCAGACTCTCAGGCAATTTTTGTTGCGATTTTCTCGTGTTGAACGATGTGATGGAGTGGATACTGGATAACTGGCGATTATGTGTGGCTCAACAATTTTTGTAATGCACTAGCCAGTCAAACTACTCCATAACATACGCTAA
>JAOBYK010859764.1:0-25966 GCA_025434845.1 Phenganax subtilis
ATATATCTATACAAGGTATCTCGAAAACACGTAATCTAACTTTGGCATGCTACTGTGCAGCAATCACTTGGTAAAGGTGCGTAATTTTATAGTATTCAGAAAGACCAAGCTTTTAGCTATTGAATGGTATGTTTTTACCATATATGGAATAAAAATGAACAAATACGAATGCGATGAAGAAGCTTGGTCAAAATTGCATTCTTTCACCTCTTGGCCTAGTTTTTGAGATACTAGACAAAAGATGATGCGATTAATCAGCATGTCAAAAACCGGCTTTATTAAAAATGATTTACATTTAAAACTTAAAATCTCTCAAGATCATGCTCCGACATGTTTGACGTGATCACTGTTTCTTTTGATGCAATCATGTACAGTTTACATCGACGTGGCGTGCCTTTCACTGCAAAATTCCAGTTTTGCAAAAACGATTTGACTAGGAATGTTCTTTGCTTTATCAAGAGTTGAGCTATCTTTGCCTTTGTGTAACATGTGCTGGAAAACTTGCACATGCATAGTCAAATAGAGGTTAGCCCAAGTCCCTTAAGAGAGTTGATTTTCCATAGTTGAAAGAATGTGATTTTACCAAGCTTTTTCATCGCCCTCGTATTTGCTCATTTTTGCTTCAAATGTTATGACAAACACGTCATTCAACAGCTAAAAGCCGGATCTTTCTAAGTTTTAAAAAATTACACTTGTTCGCTAAGTGATTCTTGCACAATAGTGCGCCAAAGTTGGATTACGTTTTTTTTAGATGCCCTGTATATATATATTTGTATTAACACTGTTGATTAGAAAATCCCTAACAAGGTTACTGTAAACTGTTTTAGCCAAAAACCAAGAATGAAGAGTCACTGATATCTGTTGAAAAAGTCGCTGAAAATTCTACTGGTTTGTCAGAGTTAAGGAAGCGTTTAGAAAAAATAAAAAAAGGTACAGTGTAGTTGAGAACGGTTGTCATATTTTATTATATTTCTATTTTGTTGGTCAATAAGGGTAATGTGATGTAAAAATACTATTAACAATTAAAGCTTATTATTTAGGATAAATTACTCAATCTGTGTGTTTAAATAGATTTTTCAAACCCTGTTTTTTGTGTCTTTTTATTCATCTTCAGGTGCTCTCTGTCATTTAGTCAATGTTTCCAGACAAGAAGCATCGCACTCATCAATAATCATCAATAATAGATGTGTTAGCTATTGCTGATAAATTGTTTCATATGAAAGCAGGCTTTATGTGTAACAACGATTTCTGTGATATTTGCCCCTTGAGCGTTGGATGAGAGCTATTAGCTTTAAATACCATTCATATATTATAAGGGACATTCAGAACTATGGCAATTATTCCCGTTGCAGTATTCATTAAAAATAAGCCTTGTTTAAAATTTAGATTTCATGGAACAAAGCTTATGCAATTCTAATCAAGTTATTACAATGTGGACACACATAGTTTTTCGTGCAAAGTTTCTTTGAAACCTTGCAGTATTGTGATGAAGGGGCAAAAATTCACCCAAGTCAGAGATAGTGTAAACTTTCCAGGGGTGTACACGACCTATGTTCTTAGTGCTTTACTACGTAGTCAGTGCTTTCAAGATTAGTTAGGCAAGTTGAGATGCCTTATTCAAATATTCTTTAGGCCTTTTGCCAGTTTCATAAAAATTGCAAGGAATTGTTGTTATGTAAAGGATATTTACCCAGGAACACTCAATTTGTTTGCTAACCAGTGCAAGTGCACATGTACTAGCTAGTTATGGAGGAATTTTATGCCATAATTACATTTATTTTGTCGCAGTAATGGTGGAAGTTTTAGGAGTGTGTGAAATAAAAAAAACACGCAGTGTGAAGTTAATTTTCAGAGCTTTATGTTTTGCGAGGATGAAATTGTAATGTCAAAATATGTTGCTTTTTTCTGAACACTGCTATCAATCAAATTACTAGCAAATGAAGCGAATATGTGCAACTAAAGTCAAGTAAATTCTAGACAGTCTGTGATGAAATTTTGTGGATGTATTTATAGCCTACAGACTGCATTGTAACAATTATAGACTATAAACAAACATCGAAAATTCACATTTACAAATCAATGGAGCAGTGCTGCTGAATATTACGGAGTCCTGTGTTTATATCGTCAAATGAGTTATAAAATTTTGTGGCCTTGCTGTTTAAATTGCAGCTTCTAGGCATTTCTTGCTATTCTAATATATTTGTTGCAACATTAGAAAATGTAGCTGCACGATTAAAACAAACAACACAGAATGGTTTACATCTAGATTAGTGATGATAAGATTGTAGAGGAATTGGTGGAGTACACTGTTATCAAATTAAAAGGTAGTCACTTACTGCTGGGTGAAGCATCTATAAAGAACTGAGTTTGCTATATAAGCTGTTGACATTGTATGTAACTTTAATATAATCTTTATACCACACTATGTATCTACTCCACTACAGTCAGCAGGCACCACTGCAAGCCTGCAAGCCTATACCTTCAAATATTATTTGAAATTAAGTATACAACTTACATTATGAATCACCATGACTCTATTGCAATATATACATAGAGAGGAATATTGGTGTACGTAGTAGGCCTGTTTCAAACATCCAATTTTGCATGGGTCGAATGCATTTAATACAACACATAATCAGAACTACTGCCTCATTATGCTTTGTGTTGAATGCTTTCGACTCATGCGAAATCCGACGTTTGAAATAGGCCTACCGCTGGCGGTGTGAAGTATATAATTATACTACAGACATAGACTTACATGCAGCTATCTTGCATGAGCAATTCTCAATAGCTGAGATTTGACAGAGTTTAGTGGGTAATATGTTGTGTGGACCTGAAGTTCTCAGAAACTTTGCACTCTTCTTGAGGCCTCTTGTTAATGTTGTAGTGATTAAATGTTTTCGCTTTGACTTTTGTAAGCCTTCCTTGCTTTTTGGGCATGCCTGGTGACAAATGTCTCTAAATAATATGTCTTTCTCCATAATAAATTAAGTCATTTCTGGTGTATGGGTGTTTATGTCAAATTGTATAGCACAGTAAACACTCTCAGGACCAACTTAATAGCAACTGTAAGGATGCATGATGGCAAGGAGTCAATGATGGAAAAACAAGGTAAGCCCTTAGGACCTGTAAATATAACAAATACTCATGTAAGCACATTAAAGCAGTACTTTACCTCATATTTTGATTGTTACACTTATCAGATATAGAGCTTCCGCTTGAGGGATTCAGGGAAATATTATCCTCAGTGATTTGCCGGTGAAAATATTACTGGTGGTAATATTTTCCGGAATCCCCAGAGCAAATTTGGGAAAACTTTTGACGGCATGAATCACTAGGAACAACAGTAAATTTTAATCTTTGTATAGATCATTTAGATCACAACTCTTGTATGGAAGGGGCATGATTTTTATTTTTAAATAACGACTATTCACTATGTTATGATAATGTTCCATTGAAGTGGAAGCACATGATTGTGGTCATGCTGACATCGCAGTTATTTTTGCAGTTGCACGTTTAAGTGCAGAACAGTAAACAGTAGAAATCAGAGCCCACCATACAGAAAAGTTGGGACATGCATTGTTCTCTACCTTCTGTAAGCTGATTGGGTTAATGTAGTCACGTGGGGGTTTCACCGCCATTTTTGTTCCAAACGCGCAAACTGCAACTATTGTTTACAAAGGAGTCTGATTTCAAAATTCTTTAAAAATGGTGTCGTGTTGCGCTGTTGATTGTACTAATCGAAGCGATGATGGGTACAAAATGTACGCTGTCCCAAGGGCCAAAAAAAATATTCAAAGGCGAAAGAAGTGGCTCTGTGCGATCAAGCGTAAAGACTTCGATCCAAAATCTAGCAGTCGGCTTTGTGAGGCATGCGAAATATATTTTGTTCCGGTATTATATTTTTTTATTTAATTGCAATTTAATTGTGCTTATTAGAAGAGGTATTTACTTGTATGAAATTTTATTTGAATAAACCTGTGATTATAATTATTGCTTCATGTTCTGTTCTGTCCAATTTCATTAAGCGGATTTGTTAATAATTTTGATTTGTTAAAGTGCATTTTGAAGCTAGTCAATTTGAGCGGAATGTTCCTAAAAAATTGAAACCAAACTCAATTCCCACTTTGTTTTTTCATCGAAAGCCAATAACTCGAAGAAAAAGTCCAACAAAACGAGAATCTAACCTGAAATGGGGCAAGTATTGTCGTCTTATGTAAATGCCTCTGGTTTGTTTTGACTTAGGTATGCATGTTTCTGTAATGCTTTCAGGCAAAAAACAGAGTCAGTGTTAGTACAGTTTCGGCATGCAATTTTGTTGGAGAAAGTAACGTCATTGAATCACTGCCTATGGAAAACAAGGAAAATATTTCTCCGAAAGCCGAGTCTCCTGAAGAAGTTGAAATAAGAAGACTGTGCAAAGAAATTGTTAAGCTCCAAAATAAGAATGAGAATCTCCGTGATAACTTATCTGGTATCTTCAATGATGATCAGCTGTCCTTACTAGAAAAAAGTAATAGTCAAAAGCGTAAACAGGGTAAACATCTGTTTTAGTATAAAAGATTCAAAGATGGTACATTTTCTATAAAATTCTCCTTCAGAGTCTTGACGTACGTTAGTCTTTCTTGCAAGAATTTTCAAATTTCAAATGAGCTAGAAACAGTTAAAATATGTTCCTAGAAACTGCTCTTTCATTATAACAGAAAAACTGAATTAGTATTAATGGTATACTTTCAGTCCTTTGGTCCAATTCCACTATTGAAAAAGCCACACAACTAAGATATTCATGTGGAGCAACTGGCTATAACATGCTGTTGGACATGAACTATCCACTACCTTCTATCCGTACAATAAATCGCCAAATGCAGCACATTGAATTTTCCACTGGTATAATTCCTGAGGCTTTCTTAGCACTTTCCCAGAAGGTATTTCCATGATTGTTAATACATACATAACTGAAGAAGTTCTCCTTTAAAAAATAGTCAGTACACTTCCTGCACATAAATTTTAAAGACAATATTGATGTCCTTACACCTAGAATTCTTTAAAATATTCGGCCAAGGCAAAATCCATGTCCGATCAAGAGTGCGACAGTGTGCTTTTACTGAATGAAATGGCCATCAGCCCTTCCTATCACTTTTACCCAAAATAAGGCTTAGTAATAGGGCACTGTAGTATTTCTGGGAGCAAAGACAAATCAATGGATGGAGAAATGGCAAATCATGCCCTTGTGTTTATGTTATGTGGCTTAACAAGATGGAAGCAGGTAGTAGCTTACTACTTCACTGGAGACTCATTCAATGCTGTTCAGATCAAGGAAATAATAATTGACATGATCAAAGAGGCACATGAAAATAGCCTTAAAGTCATGAATGTTGCAATGGACATGGGAGGTGGAAATCAGGCTGTTTTACGAGAGTTTGGTATTTCCTGCAAATTTTCAAAAAAATATGAAAAATTGCTGATGTCCAATTCATGTCCCCATCCTGTGCTAGAAAACAGGCAACTTACCTTCATGCCAGATGTTCCACACTTATTGAAGAATATCCGTAACCATCTGACCCGTGGACAGGTGATTTATCTACCAGATTACGTGGTACGTGACAACAACCTTTGTAGTAATGCTGTTAATATAAGCTTCATCAAAGAGCTGGTAAGCCACGATTCAATGCATGATCTGAAAGTTGCACCACACTTAGATGATAAAGAAATAAATCCAGGGCATTTCAACAAGATGAAAGCAAGTCTTACCAAGAATCTATTTTCAAGGAGAACAGATGCAGCTATTGAATTCTTGATTCAAGAAAATATAATCAGCACAGAAGCATCAGGTACAGCTTGGTTTTGCAATCAAATAGGTTTATGGTATGACCTGATGACATCACGATCAACATCTATGGGGTTAGTCTTTTTGATACAAACAAGCATAATGAAGCAGTATAGTTCCTCGAGTCCATCATTACCCTGTTCACCTATATCAAAATATTACTACCAAGGGAACCCAAAAGCATATGGAAACCAGTTCAATCACGAACAATTCTAGCCACCAAATCTGCTCTGCAACTCCAACAATGCATGCTCATGGAGAAGGGTTACAAGTTTTTATTAATGAGTTGATTTTCACAAGATGCATTGGAGAATCTCTTTTCTACAGTGCGTTTCAAGAATCCAATCCCTACAGCTATTGAATTCAAGAACACCCTACGAAGTATCACCATTTTGCAGTGCATGAAAGGAAAGGAGACATCATCATATGAAACAGATGACACAACGATAATATATCTTTTCTTGACATAAAGCTTCCACCAAGGTTGTCAGATGATTCATTGTATTCAAAGAACAACTTACTGATGACTTTCACTTAACACAAACTGAAATATCAAGCATGGAACATCTTGGTGGATACGTAGTTTATCAATTCATAAAGCTCAACCGACATTGTGAAACCTGTGTAAATGCCTTGAAAGTAGAACCACCTACAGGAGCTGGAGATCACCACTACCAAGCCAAAACCCAATTTCTTGTCCAGTTCAGGGACTACACCAAAACAGCATTAATATATATCTCTCCGGCAGTTAAAGATCTCCTACAATGCGCGGAACAGTTGTTTGAAAAACTTGAGGACCAGATCTTTTCAAAACAAAAACTGGTACCCTCGCTTGTTCAAAACTGTAAGCAAATCCACGGGCAAACAAGCATACCAGATTGCCACAACGCCGTCACCAAATTGCTTAAAAATTTCTTTACAATCCGTATAAGAATTTTCATAAAGGAGAAGAAAAAGCAAAATCAAAACAGTTCTTCATCGGCCCAAGGTTCGCGATCAGTAGCCATGAGGGAAATAGTTGATAAGTGATAGGAATAATACATACACAATAACACAAGATATTGCCTCCATGGCTTTCTCTCAACACCTCAGCTCAGCACACCTTTGAGGTTTAGAACCAAATAAACGCATTCAGAACATTCGGATATCCATATTAGTTATAAACAGCGTGAGGCATAAGTAAAAAAGGTAAACAATCGTTGTGTCTCCATAAAGGAGTCAAAAAGCACACAATTTGACTTCCCGCATTCAACGCCATATTGTTTTTGACAGTTCTTGGAACAAAAATGGCGGACGCTAAGGAATTTCACTTCCGGTGTCCCAACTCTTCCGTATGGAGGGCTCTGGTAGAAATCACGCCCAGGGTTTGTTCATCTCGTATCCATTTTAGTCTTGCTCAACAGAAAACTTTTAATTAGTCTACACATGAAAGTTGTCTTTTAATATAAATACCTACACTTGCTCCTTCCATCCTTTTAATTCCTTTCCTTTTTAAAAGAACTATGTCAGAGTCTTGATAATGCTCGTAAAAGTTGCTGTGAAACTGGATTTGTAGCAAAGACAAAAGCAGTAAAAGTTTTGAAGGCGCTTAGGGTATCAGTGGAAAGAGAGAAAGGGGATATCTTTAAGGATATACAGGAGTGTGTACTTGGCACAACAATGTCCTTAAAAAAATAAAAAGTTTGTAGTGTTGCATAATTGATTTATTTTGTGCTGAAAATAATTTTCCACATATATAATATAACATTGCAAGTATTATAGCAGCATTAAACCAATATCAGCTTCAACCATGAGCAATAACAGCCTCTGTTATATTTTTGGAAGCTGATAGCTCACGTCTTGGTTGTTGATCTGTTGAGGGAGACAAGGTTTTTCAGAACTTTTTGCTATATACTTTGTACAGTTTATATCCAAGACTAGAGAGGCTTCTTTTCATCTAAATTAAAGGTCAGGAACTAACACAATGCATGCTAGCTTGTTCATATAATCAAGAAGCAAAAACCTTAAAGGCTTCTGGCTATAGTACAAAGTATGAACCTTTTGTCCCATTTGTTTAAATATTGAGGAAGTATGTGCTGTCTGCTCTATTTTTTCGAATTGTTAACTGCGCATTATTATTTGAATAATAATTAGAATAATAACAATGATTTATTAGATACTTAATTGTCCCGGGTTGTTGTTGCGGATGGAAAGTCACGTGTCGCGCGTTTCTGTAAAAACGTCGCAGATCCAAAAATCGTTTTTGCCCAAGAAAAACATAATTAGTGGTGATACTGGCCTTTTCAAGAATGCTGAAGCCAATAACTGTTAACTGGTTGCCAGTGAAGTAGTAGATAAATTGGGCCTTCGCATATGCCTGTCCTGAAATAAGGAATATTCTGCTACTAAATACTAAGAATTCTCTGTTTTAAAATTGTTGTGACAGACACCAAAAATATCAAAAATAATTCAAAGAACCCTCCCCCTGCTTCTTCCTTTTCCATGTTGGAGAAGAAAATAAGGGTCTACCATGCATGGGCCTTTCCTCATCAAATGGACACAACATTTAAAATAAGAAGGGGGGGATTATTGCCGGGCACACAAATATTATTAATGTATACTCTTTATGCTTATGAATGGGCAACGATTTGCCACTACCCTAAAGGTAACACCGGGCCATAGTAACTATACTCGACATGGTATGTGACACTGTGACTATAATTCTTTAATTTTCACATATCTTTGTGAATATAAAATAAAATACCACTATTCCTTCGTTTGGTTAGGGTTAGATCGAAGCTTGCTTTAATTCTTTTTCCCATATTATTCATTCACACAATGGCAAAGCGTCTTTATTCAGAAGTTGTAAAGGGTAGCTCAAAAAAGACAATTTATTGCCAAACACTGGCAGTATTGTCAACTGGTGCAGGGAATATCAAGTTTACGAAGAGCCTGTTGCTTTCAAGAAGGCATTGGACTTGAGCAAGGTAAAGTTTTTCACATTCTCGAAACAGGAGTTAAGCTATGAAACAGTTGAGGCTGTAACTATGGAGCATTTGTGTTCCTAGAGTGATACCCAAGCTACTCATTCTGATATTAGTTCAACTAGAGCAATGAACGCAGTCCATCTATCATCCAAGATGTGATCGTTTCACGTGACAGTGAGAAAGAGCACTCAAAAAGCGATGTATGCAAAGACACAAGTAAAATTTGCTACTTCAGTCATTACTAAAACTGCAGCAATTTTTTTATGAATAACTGAAAGATTTCGAATATCATTTGTAGCTTATAATTCGAGGGTGCGTTCACTGTATATACTATTAATGCTCATTTTAGCACCGCGGTGCTTATTAAATTTTTCCTGATTCTGAATGTGCTACTTAATCGGGAGCGGCACTTATTAAATACCATTAGACCGAAGGTTTACCCCAACCATTTTTATTCCTCAAAAACTTAGCGAATTTACAAAAACTGTTTCCATGATATTTAGTGTCAACTGTTTACGTGATATATAGTGTCGATTATTTGTGTGCTGGGGCCTATCATGTTAAGTGCGGAAACATTGTTGCAAAGGTGCAACGCTAAATCAGAAACGGTTGAAGGTTTTTCAGCCTGAGTGCGGCGCTTAATCGGTAGCGGCGCTAAATGAACATTTATGGTAAAAGGCTCAACTGCCAGTTTCATGCAAACAGTTTTTGAGATCTTGTGTGGGCCTGATTTTCTGAAAGGCTATCATTTCTTTACATTTATATGCCAGATGTAGCAGAAGACGTTAATCTAGTTGGGCTCATAATTAAAGGCCAGAGAATTTGTTTACAGAGTCTTCGAAGTAATTTCCTCAAAGTAAGGATTCATCTATGAAAATAAAGATTTCTTATGATACATTCAGGTATTTCAAATAAGAGAAATAAAGCTTGAATCATCTGATCCAGAGGACTATAATCCGGGTTGTCCAATTCTACCAGCCCGCAGTGGTTCCTTCTGGAGAAAGATAATTTAGTCGCTTAGCGTTAAAATTGGAGTATATTTTTCACCTTAGTGCTGCTGTTTAGTTGCTTTTAATTGAAAGTTGTTGCATTTTGACTATTACCCTGGGTGAGTTAATTCAACTCAAAATGCATTTACACTGTTTTAGCAGGTTCACATCGTCGACTTGACTGCTGATTCCTTCCTTGAAAGGTACCGAGTTTAACATATTTTTGACGATGAATAACTCTGCGCGATCTTATCATTTTGATAAAATGTTGTTATGGGATATTTCATCACAGGATATTAACTACAAATAGCTTTCATTTATATATTTTGCGTTTATGTAGCTTTAAAGTCAAATGTCGTAAAAAAGTAGTTCCAGCATCTCAAGCAGCTCATTTGACAACGAGTTGTTAAGGCAAAATTCACAGCCGTGTAAGCAGAGAGAATGCGGCCTTGAACTATGGGGCAATGTTGAGGAAAGATGTGTGAGCGAATAACCAAATTGTATCGATAGTCTGTCCCGCTAGGCCATAATAAACATTGTAGGCGTTAAAGCTCAACAAAAGGCATTGTCATCGGGTGGAAGGCGTTGGGCTAAAGACTCGTCAACAAGATGGGCTGTATTCAGTGAAATGCGATATGCCAATTGTTGTGGTTCCCGTGTGTGCAAAGACGAAAAGTGTCCTTACAAAATCCAATATGAATAGGCAACAGCCATACAACTCGACGGCATGCGGAAATAAATCAGAATATGTTGCATGTTCTGCTAGACGCTATATACAGGTAAAGAAATTGAAGCTGAAGGTTTTCCATTGCGCTTGCTATGTATGTCCTACACCTGAAAAGGTCGCAGAGAAACCAGTTAGCAGTGTCAAAAACATGCTGAAGAAGGATCCAACCTTGAAACCTTCTGCAGTACAACCTGCATTGCTTGTTTCTTTTTTACATAGCGGCAAATCATGGGAAAAATCCAAAAATGAGCTTCCCAACTTGCTGACCGAAACTGGATAGGAAACCAGAAACAAGCAGTTAGAAAAGAAATTAATCCAGTGGGAAAAACTTTTGAAGGACTCATCAAAAATCGTTGTGATAAAAAGACGTTTTCTACATCTATAAGGTAAACGATTTAAGAGGTAATCCAGATCTTCCGTCTTTTGCTTTCAAAACTATTCAGGTCAGGCTACTAACGGCAAATAACATGACTAAGGATGGTGACCATTTTCTAAATAAGGTCTTTTGTTTTTTGGACTGAAAAAAGAAACATTGCCGCAATTGCACCACGCTTACAGCAATTGCGTTCACCACCCTTTATTAAGAAAGCAGATCCCTTTAGCTATGATGGAAACCGATGCTGAAGATGGGCGTTGCATGGGTTTGTTTTGGACCCTGTTTCGAGAAGCCCTGTCTAAAGCAATGTCTAGTAGCTCCAGTAAGTTTAATCCAACAGGATGAAGTACTGATATGGCTGGGGCTAACTTTGTTGGAATAAAGGAAGTGTTTGGCGATGAAGCTCTCCAACGCGTCAAGACATGCGAGTTTTACTTGAAGCAAAATGTGAACAAAGTAGCCATACAACTCGACGGTGAAAGTTCAGACCACTTTACAAATTTATGTGAAACATTGCTGTTTCCTCAAACTGCCGATGGGTGTACTACTGCCAAGAATCACCTAACCCAGTGTATTAAAGAGAAGCCGGAGCGTAAATATCGCGGGTCATGAGCAGAATGGTGGCATGACCAGAGAGATTCTATTTTCAACGCGTTTACTCGCGATGATGGCCCCAGAATGAATCAAGTTGAAGTGATTCATGCTAGGTGGGCCCACAGAGATAGGAACAGTCTTTCACTTCTCGACACGGCACATAGCAATACTCGAGACAGCGTTTTACTAGAAGCCGAACTGCATCAATATAATAAACAAGGGGGGATCTTCTAGTGGAGCTGGTCGCTCCTTTTCAGAAAGGAATGGTCAAAGAGAAGTAAACAAGGCCAAAAAATTAGGAAGAGAAATTGCCGAAATGAGTTTCAGTTCAAAGGTTGATGGACAATCTCGACATCGTCCTCCAGAGAGAAGAAAAAGAAGAAAAAAAAGCCTACTTCTAGTATGGAGACACCATCAAACCCAAATGAAATCTAGAGGAGCTCATTCGACGGTGGTCTGAGTACTCAACGAATTCCAAGTAGCAGTTCTGTTCAACATTCAACTTGTGGCCAAAACAATGTATCTGACGGCACCTGCCTTTGTAACATCATTTCAAACAACAGTGTGCCAAGAAATGCAACTTATACAACTTTTCGTTTTCCATCTCTACAGATTTTCAATTTTGGTAGTAGTGGTGAAGCTTTTCACCAATACGAACAGCATGAATTTTTTGCTGGTCCATCAGGAAGCATTTGTGAATAGAGCCTTCGGCCGCTGCACCCAGATTTGTCCAACATATTTATCATCTATCTGTCGTTCAGGAATGTCACCCAACTCATACGAGCTCTTAATCTTACCATCTAATGTGCGAAAGTGTTACGGGTGCATGCATTTGCGAATTTGCGGAAAACTATCGCCATCATCCACATAACATCGCCGTGAGATATATCGATAGGCGCCCAGTCAGAAAGGATTCTTCAACAGAATCATTTGTTTACAGTTCTGACTTTAGTAATACCTATCACCATCTAGGCTTGGAGCATATTAAACACAAGAACCCTTGGTTTACTGGTTTGGTGCAACTATCATCAAGTCAATATGCTTTGTTGAGTGTACAGCAAAAGCAAATCATTGCAGGCAGTGACGTAAGTGTTCAAATCGTTTGAGTTTCAGAGCGATTCCCATTCGTGCATCGATAAGATGACAGTGTACACTATAATTGTGGTTGCTTAGCAGTGTTATATCATTATCTTCATTTTTTAAAAAATCATTGTGTTTAGGGGAGATAAAATTCAGAATTTGATATATTATGATGGAGTTCTTAATGCTGAAATGTTGATTTCACTTATAGTTAAATTGTTGTTGGCTTCAGTATTCTCGAAAAGGCCATTATCACTACTAGTTTTGTTTTTCTTGGGTAAAAGCGATTTTTAGACCGGCAACTTTTTTACAGAAACACAAGACATTTATCTAAACTCATTGGAATTCCATCATGGAAGTGCATACAGCGTTTTGTGCTCAAAGAATCTTTGCAGGTATTAGCCGTGTGCAATTGCTTGTACCAGAAATACCAATGCTGTCAAACTTGTAAATGGCACGTAAATGAAACATGCCCTCACATACTTTGAAATATTGAATTGTGTGTCAAAATATGTGGATCACGTGTGGACAATGAAGCTTTCGCGAGCCTTTGCATAGGAACGGTTGTCTGCATGATGAATGCATTTTCATTTAGTAAACTTGTACATGTGATGTCGACGATATTTGACGTTTCAATATCACCATATAAGCATCAAACATCAATCGATGTCGGCATTAACACGCACAAGGTTGCAAAGAATGGGGCTTCACGGGGCCTAGAAGCCATAAAGTCAACGGAATGCGAGGAAGTTGATGCTAATCAACTCATTTCAAGAAATGGTATGCTTGGGTATGAAAGACCAACAGGCTTTGAACAAGTAACTAACTTTGATTTAAAGGTTGAGGCCTATGTTGGTGAAGGGGAAGGTAGCGTGGTAGGCTACATAATTCGCGTTATCTTAGCGATATGAGATCCATTGTCTCTCACTGACAGGTCTTCAAGGTATGTTTGGGTAGCGCAATTAATTTATTATCGCTAGTTTTAAACATTTTCGGTGGTTAGTCCTCATTTGTTTATATAGTGCTTATTTTCATACTTTTTGATATGCTAGTTTGTTAGTTTAATAGCACTTGAAAGCTGCAATTTATAATGAATAGGCGGCTCCTATTGATCAACAGACAACTAGGGAACAATGCTACCATTTATAAATTTTCTGACCACAAATTTTGATGTTCTTTGGATGCCACAGTCAAATGAAATATTTCTTCCCCAATTTGTGTACAACCTGTGCAAGGAATACATGAAGACACCAAAGGCTTCAAGCCTGTCAAGGTGGGTTGAAATTATTTTCAGTGAAATATCCTGTAGGATTGGAACGTTTGTTTTTTTGCTGTTTCCTTGTTGGGTTGGGTTGTTTTTGCCAATAGTGGCAACTGTGCTTATCACAGGAAACTTATGGTTTATATATAGCTACAGCAAGAATTAATTATTTAGACGGATGCATGGGAATGGGAGTGCACGCCATAAAGCTAAGCTCAATAATATAGTTGCGATGTTCAGAGAGTTATCATCCACGTGAAAGAAGAGAAGGCAAAAGAACTTACAGGTCCACGGCTTTCACAGCGTACAAATTCCAACAATGCCATGGAAAGGCTAAGAGTGGAAACTACCCAAATTTTACATCCACTCCCTTGTCTGTCTGAGTTTGACCAAAAAATACTGATGTGCGCAGCAATTTTCTTTTTCTTCCATATGGCTATAAGCACAATTTCTAAGTTCGTTCTGTCAGATTAAATCTGTCCAGTTGTCAACGTTCAAATTTTGCCATGGTAGAAAAGATGCAGTGAAGACTATATACGGATTGCATAAAATTGCAAATTGTATGCAAAATATTCAACAATAAAAATCTATAGTGTTTTGAGCTTAGTCAAATCGAACGTTTGTACCACCTCCATCAGTGACAGCTATTAAACAAATAATTTTAACTGTCGTAATCACTTTGTGTTCTGCCATGCTAAAAAGTCTCTCAGTTATGGCGGTGCTTGAGTGAATTGTGAGATAAGGTTTACATATAACATACATGTTTCGATACTTTGTTTTAAGCTTGTGCAGGAGGCACAATTCATATTATAATTCACAATAGTGCAGAATTAGTCTTTACAGGTCCCATTGCTTTGATGCGGGTAAAGGTTTTCATTCAAGCACGCTATATGTTGTTCGAGAGATTAACTTGTTTATTTTAGACTTTAGGTATTTTCTATATTCAAAAATGGAATGTCAGTGTTTTAAATCATGAATATTTATTGAGAATATCGATGTATCACAAGAGCTCGTGCATGTTTTTCTCAAAATCATTTAATATTAGCACTCTGTTCAAATCTATGCTGGATGAAAACAGTATACATACTTAGTCTTTATTAAGTTAATAAAGTTTTGTAGAATTTAGTTTCAATTGTAACGCAAATACTAACAGCACATTAAATTGGGTACATTAACTTGATTCGTTTTTGTAGATCGTTGGAAAACAGCTGCATGATGACGTGTAGGTTTTTAACTCTGACTTGCATGAAGATGCTCAAGGCAGCATTACACCACAAGAAGAGCGGCAATACGATTCACTGGATTTCTTTCAATTACCTTACCTGGACAATAGTTCTCCTGGTGGGTAGAAACCAAAACTGAAGAAGTTTGCCTTGAAGAGAACAGTTTCTTGTATAGTTTGTAACAGTTTGGAGTCCTCCTTATAGCTACAGGTTTGGATCATGGACAAGCATTACAAAATCTGTAAGATGCAGAGCAAGTACTTTTCCAAAACAATTACTCCCAATTTCTTTTGGCACACGCGGCCAGTAGCATGGCTTGTGATTACGAATTGCTCTTGGGACTGTTTGATGGTTGTCCTTTACTTATCATTGATGGAGCACCAGTTTCTGGACAACAGCAGCACTTAGAGCAGTGTTAAGCATGCTTGGTCTTCAAGACATTCCAACTGGTTAGTTTTGTATAATTGTTCCAACGCAAGTAAGAGGACTTCGTCCGATTTTTAAAACATCAAAAGTAGTTAAAAGCACGAGGTGAAGCCAAGTATCTTCTAGTTGTGTTGCAAGCGGAGGAAGTTCTCCTTCTACGAGTGCTTGAAATTATTTGTCCAACGAAAGAATAGTTTTGGGGAAAAATCTGAATGATGGCTTAGTTTATTTACTTTCTTTCTCTGATTCCAACATTCTTTCACTGTAATTATTTTCATTTTTTTGTTTTGCATTATTAGCGAGTTTGAGAATGTAATTTTTAGAAGCGAGCAGCAGATATATAGAAAGTATTCAAGCTCGAACAACTTTGACGTTTGGTTGGGATGACGCGCCAGATATTACAATAGTGAAAAACATGCATCGCAGTCAACTCATACGTTGGTGTAAGTAACACTAATCGTTTGCATTACTTTTGCCATCACCTCGTATTCGTGTGAATGGGCCTATGCATCAGACGGGAGAAGGCGTGTGTCATTGCAAAGTATAAAGCAACCATGCTGACAAATATGCTATATCATAACGTACTTGTTTGTAAGAGTTCTTGGAGTGCCACCATTTGCACAAACACGCTTCGGTGCTCCAGTTAATAACTGTGCTTTAACCTTGTGCAAGACACACTCTCGTGATAAGGAATGACGCTATACGAGAGAGCTTCGATTCGAAATTGCATGATTTCAGAATTAAGGCACCAATTTGTAGAGGTTTATGATATTTCTTCGTCATATAGTTTCGAAGTTCAACCATGAAAAAGTTGTGCCCACATACAGTTCCTATAGTGACCACAAATTTTGACACGTGCGAATCAAGGGAATTTAAAGGCGCATTAAAACTAAAACGTGTGTACACTTGGATGTCCAACATTGACAATGCATGAAAGAGTTGTCTATGGAATAAAGTCTGCTTCACGGGTAGGCTAATCTTTGGGGGATATGATTTTATTTTACGAAGAAGCGGCCTGCGGTGGACGACTCGGGATAACCTGATAAAAAAGGAATAGTTTGGAGAATTTCTGTTTTTCATCGACGCCTGTGCTACTAATGTTAAACAATATTCGTTGAAAATATTGGTCCTTTTTTAAAGATTAATTCAAGGTGGTTGCGTCGTGAGATTGATCCTGTGGCGAGCAAAAGTCATTTACGGGGGAAAGATAACATAATCGCCCAGATGAACCTAAAAGAGGCAATGGTAGATGCTTCAAAGAACATTAATATCATAACCACTTTCATTCACAATGCTGTTAAAACTTGCGAAGAAGATGATGAGTTTTACTATATATTGGAAAAAATGGAAAAGGAACCACTGCTTAAAAAAAGTGCTTATCGGGTGAAATATTGGTGTTCTTCATTGCACAAAAACGGGAAAATTAACACGTAAAATGTAAACAGGTGCTGTGAATTCACGATGCTTAAGCTGCAAGAGTAGAGTGGTGTGTGTATACAAAAAGCACGTTCTGACCTCAATTGACTCAAACATATAAAGCAACAAATTATACAATGCAGTGATATATTACTGTTTGTAACAATGTAGATAGCCGCTTATAATTAAGAAGTAGATAAGAACAAGCAGTTGATCGTTTAACAGATTTAAGATTAGGTCGGATTAGAAGAACGGTACATGGATGTTTGGGATAAAATGAAGCTAGTTATTATTCCTAACTGCAACAATGAATGCTCTGCATTTGCCATAATATCCAGAGAAAGATACACAAATGCTGACATGCTGCAATGTTGACGATCATGGATTTTCTTTGTAGTTTGCTTATAAATTTTTAATAAATTATATATTTATTTGAATGTATAATGTATACATGCCCATGAATACACCAAGTTTGTTGTAATCTTTTACCAATTTAGCTGAAGATAAAAATAACCGACCAAATTGTGAGCTCACTGTGTTGGATTGGATGCTGCCAGAAATACAGCATACAAAATTTGTCACTTATTAAGCCATATCGCGCAATAAGTAATGTACACTCGAGGATTCTACCGGCTCAGTTTACAGTTTAGTGCTGTTCTACTCCAATATTACATCAAAGAGTTTTACTTACTAACTTGGGTAAATGCTTTAATTACTTTTTCTGACACTATTTTTTACTTGGCAGTGGCGGAAGAATTAACACATCGAAACGGCCTCCTATACAGTCTTCTGATTAAAGGTCAAAATGTTTTGTCGTTTAAACTTGCCCTTAGCAATCACGGCGAAAACAACGTCTTTACCAACATATGCTTAGGAAAACGCACGAATCGAAAATAAAGAGATGACTATATGGATGGTATTCATTGCATACACGCACTGTCGGTTGTGTTGCTTGGCTGTTTATTGATTGAACTAGTAACAAAGTAGCAATGTATTAATATCACATGTTTGTACAAGTATTTCTACAGTGTATCTTTGTAGTAGAAATGCTAGAAATTTTTCTGTTTTCTATACAAAACAAACTCTTAAAAAAAAGAAAAACATTGTAATTGGACAATAACACAGCTTGCAAAAGTTGACAAAAGAATAACTAAAGCAAGTGAAAAGTTTCGGTTGGTTACTATACAGCTAGTCTTTCTCATTGCGCGTTTAAAACCCAACTTCAACCCGACAAAAATGTTTTGTCCGTAGTTCAGGTAGGCAACAAAACTTTCTTTTAACAAACGAGTGTCTTTGAAAACTTTGTGTGTTTTCCATTTTAATTTTATGCCAGTTTTGCACTGTGTGTCTGAGGAACGTATATTGTCATACTCGAAGGAGATTTCTGGCATAACCTTTAATTGGTAATAGCCGTAAAATACAACTTATGATGAAGTTGTTTAATTTTTTGATGTTGCCTTCAGATTTTTAGTGCTATTATCAGATTCAATCGTCAATCGAGGACTAATCCTATATGAAGAAAGTGAACAACGTTTTGAGCATTAGTCACTAGTTACTGAATTTATATTACGTTGGGCCCAATCCCCCCCCATCTATTTAGCTTTCATGCCGGTTTGTATTATGTGAAGCGGAAAATCTAACATGGAAAAAAGGAAAGGAGGTTGAAAATGCGTTTACATGAAAATGTAAATTAATGTTATCACTTAAGATTGCTGACACCTACAGCACCGAAGTTTTCCGAGCTTTGAAATTATACATTACTATATTTCTACATCATACGTATAACAACTTTTAAGATATTTGCCAGGTATACATAGCAATGTAATACAGAAAAGTACAATTAAAATACAATGCTTTATTTGGTCGAAAACAACAACTCAAGTGAAGAGAAACTTTCCTGCATGTCCCTATATGTGACTAGTTTTCCTGAAAGCTGGGCCGTTCGTACAACGTATTATCTCAAACTGTGGATGAGCCCAAAAAGGAAATGATATAACAAATTAAAATTTTCTGTGAAATCAAATATTAAAGTCCTTTTTAACTTTTTGCACTGTCTTCTAGATATAATCTTTTTGCCCTTTTCCTAGAGGTAAAACAATTTCTAAAGTGAGCATAGTTTCTTGGACTTGGTGTAAATACTATATATTGTTTCAGCGTCCCGTGAAAGCAAATAACCAGATCAAAAAGAAATGGACAAGTGTGCAAAGGACTCGAAGTTCAAGAAAATTTGGGATTTTGTTGTCATACGTTTCAGCGGGCAACTTTTTCCTTTGTCTCGCGCGTGCTTAGTTCGAGGGGAATATTTCTTCCTTGCATTGGAAGTCATCCGGGTAAACTTGCACACTATGCCACCACATTTACTCTGACACTTTGTTATGTGCACGGTAACAAGAACACTTTAGTCAAGGAGTTTTATATATAATATTTTTTAAGATATAGAATATATATATTAACACATACACAAAATTTGTACCAGTATACTCTATATCTAATAGTTCCACTGAACTGTCGTGACACAACTAAATATACTCTGAACAACCGTTTCTCAGGTGATGAGCCACGGTAGTGTATTAAATCTGTTACGAGGGTCCTTGCTTATGTAAGCGTGTTTCCAACGTTAACTAGTGGAGTAGTTCGCTGCGCTCATCCACTGAACTTATAGTTGTAATTATACTTTGTTATACGTAGAACTCGTTAACATCAACTTATTCAACAACTAACAATTTAATAGCAATGCTCTCCTTTATAGGCAAGGCTTAAAGCTATATTTGTCCTACTACGTAACTAGTTTTGTGCGAATGTGGCTATGATGGAATAACCAAGCAAACTAGTATTGTGCGAATGTGGTGCAATAAGCAAGCAAACTATAGAATTGTGTGAATGTGCTGCAATACTACTAAGTCTATGGGGTATCAAATGTCAGAGTATTCATTGTGTTGCTATGTGTAACACGTGCACTTGGTCAAGATGATTCACTAACCTTGCTAGATTGGTACTACCACAACCAAACATAGGACAGTTTCTCCTTGTTTGACACATCATTACCAAACAAGTAACTAACAGCCAGTGATATATTTCCGAAATATTTCCTATTTTATGTGGCCCGTTTAGGCCTGAAACGGCACTTTTTGGTCCGATTAGGCCTGATGGCCTGATTGCTGAACATGTGTCCTAACCAAGGCAAGCCCTGCTTCTGTAAAGCTTCTGTGCAATGTGTACTGTTCATCTGCTTGGCTAATATGCTCATAGTTGCTATGAGCATGGCTCATCTGCTCATAATTGCTCAGAGCAGCCCGATTAGGCCCGATGGCCCTATTGCTGAACTTAAGCTAAGCTTCTGTAAAGCTTAAGTTCAGCAATCAGGCCTAGTCAGGCCGCTCTGAGCATTTATGAGCAGATGAGCCGTGCTCATAGCAACTATGAGCATATTAGCCAAGCAGATGAACAGTACACATTGCACAGAAGCTTTACAGTAGCTTTACAGAAGCTTTACAGAAGCAGGGCTTGCCTTGGAAAGGACACAAAGTGCCGTTTCAGGCCTAAACGGGCCACATAAATTAGGAAATATTTTGGAAATATATCACTTGCTGTTAGTTATTTGTTTGGTAATGATGTGTCAAACAAGGAGAAACTGTCCTATGTTTGGTTGTGGTAGTACCAATCTAGCAAGGTTAGTGAATCATCTTGACCAAGTGCATGGCATGGACACAGAGGAACGCAAGAAATGGCTAAAGTGGAGTAAAATAGGAATATGTGTACCTAGACAGAGTGGAGAACCAAAGGAATTCAATGTGGAAAAGAGTTTGGAAAATTTGCTAGAGCGACAAGAAGAGATGGAGAGAAGCTTTAACGTTTATTTAAGAGATACAACACTAAAACATGGACAAACACATAAACGAAAACTTTCTGAATTTGGAGAAACAAAGAAGGCTGCAATAAATGATTAACATTTTAATTTGTGCACACTACTATTAAAAGGTACCGTTGTTGCCAGCGAGCAAGAAATGAAAAGCAGTCAAAGTCCTGGATGTGAATCCTGTCGAGCATATAGGACAGAAACGTAAACTTGCCCTCACAGAAGACGGAACAGTGCACAAAGTCAAGCCATCCAAGCTTGAAAATACCATAAAACCCAGACAATGTGTTTAAGAACTATTTTATTGGTGTATTTAATAATAGTTTACTTTACAAGTATATTATTACAAATGTTAATTCATATCTGCGTGTTAATTTATGCATCTATCCAAGCATCGATAATTATAGGACTCGGTTTAGCTTCTCTGGAGTTTCTCTAGAGTTCTTGGCATTGACCCCACATCGACCTCTCATCGACCTGACATCGACCCCACATCAAACAGAAACTCTAGAGAAGCTTACAGAAGCTCTAGAGAAGTCAAAGTTTGCTGTACGTAGAGCTGTACAGTGTGGCGATCGAAAATCCCAAGTTATATTACAAATGCTGTACGAACCGGTATCGCACATGCCCGGTACGTCGCTCGCTTGGTAACGTCACCTTAGCCGGTAATGTCACCTCGCTTATAGTAACGTCACCAGATTCACGAGCATCGTATGTGCACGGTACGTCACCTCGCCTGGTAACGTTACCTAGGGTTACGTCACCTTCATGCTACTCTGGGTGAAGTCACTTCCGTTATTGGTTGGGGGCTCAGTAGAAAACACGGAGTCTATCTAAAAATCGTTCCTATTCGTTCGGCTATTGATTTTAACAGGACTCCCCTTTATCTACCATGCAAGGGAGTTCGGTAGAAAATTATTATTATTATTATTATTATTGTTATTAAAACTTATTTACAAACAATAACCTTTCAGCTTCTATGCTGCTTTTAAAGGGGTCGTTTAAGAAGACATAGAGATTTAAAAGAAAAAAAGAAACAAACTAATTATAGTATAGGCATCATTATAAGAATATTAGCAGTCTCTTAGCCGGCTCTTAACGGACATAAGTGTGTTGTAATGACTGCTTTGAAAGAGTATACAGATAATTGTTCATGAATATCTAGTATTTCGTTAGGTAATGCATTCCAGGCGCAGGCTCCTCTGTAAGAAAATGATCTTTTCATAAAAGATCTATTAGGTTTATCAAGAAGTAGCGTACGCCTGTTACTTCGCATTTGATGATAAGAGTTTGCGATATGCAAACATGTCGCAGATGTACCTCGGTGCAATACAACGAATAGCTTTAAACGTAGTTAACAGTTCTCTTCTTTTGAGGATATTTTCTATTGGACTCCACCCTAGGTTTTGGAAAATTGTTTTTGATCTTATCTCGTAATTTGATCCAGTTATTATAAGAGCGGCTCGCTTCTGCATTTTATAAAGCTTTTCGAGATTTGTCTTGTTTCCGTCGTTCCAAACTCTTGAACAGTATGTAAAGTAGGGGAGTACTAAAGAGTTGTATATAGAGAGCAAGTCCTTGTGTGGTATATGTGGCTTTGCTCTTCCACGTAGTGCTATAGCACTCGAAAGTTTCTTACATTGTTCTTCAATGTGTTCTGTCCATTTTAGTTCGCTGTCAATTATGACACCAACAGTTTTCTTACGTTTAACTTCTTTAATAACGAAATCATTTACTAATATTCGAAGGTCAGTAGAGGATTGATTAAGTTTTCTTTTTGAGGCTATCAACATAAATTCCGTTTTCTTTGCATTCAGTGTTAACTTGTTTGCTTCTAACCATCTGTTAACATGAGGCAGGTCAGAGTTTAGTTTGCTTTCGATTTCGGTTACATTCTTTCCTGTGCATAAATGATTAGCATCGTCAGCAAACATGTATGCTTGGGTATGTTGTAGGCAATTTGGCAAGTCGTTTATGTATAATGAAAATAGTAGAGGTCCTAAGTTAGAGCCTTGTGGTACCCCACTTTGGACAATCTTTTGTTCTGACTTCCCATTGTTAACTATGGAAATTTGTTTTCTGTTGCTTAGGTAAGATGTTAAAAGTTTTAGAGCCGTCCCCTTGATTCAGTATTGCTGTAATTTTCATAAAAGGATGGAATGGTCAACCGTGTCGAACGCTTTTTCAAAGTCTAAGAATAGGCCATCATTAATCAGACCCTTGTCCATATTTAACAGCCATTGATTTGTACAGTTTAGAAGTGCAGTTTCTGTGGAATGATTTGGCCGAAAGCCTGATTGCTGTTTGCAAATTATATCATTCTCATTAATATATGAACTCAATTGCTCGTAAATAATTTTCTCTACAATTTTCGCGACTGCAGGAGTCTATCTAAATATCGTTCCTATGCGTTCGGTACATATTTTCGGTTCGGTTCCTACATCCGGCTATCGATTTTAACAGGACTCCGCGTTATCTACCATGCCAGGGGGCTCGGTAGAAAACACGGAGTCTATCTAAAAAGTGTTCCTCTGCGTTAGGCTATCGATTTTAACAAGACTCCATGTTGTGTACCATGGCAGTGCACATTTTGCGGAATTATTATGGAACTGCATGCGATATATAAGTGCCAAAGCAATGAAACCCAGACAAATTGAAGTGAGACGGGGTGTTTTTAATAATGCACAGCAACTGAAGCCTTAGACCATGGGATCTATACTATGATTTAGTACAAAAAAAGCTAAAAAAGCTAAGGGCCAGTTTACACTGTCAAAGTTTCTGTGATCAAAGTGGAAAATTTCGCGTAGGTGAATTCTAAATTTTCAAGCGTTTGCTAAAAATTATTATGGAACTAATAAAGTGCTCAAGACTGAACAACTTCCCTCTGATATTTCTTTAAAATTTTTCAGAACGTAGAATTTCTGTGTGAAATATTTCTACTTTGATCACAGAAACTTTGTTAGTGTAAACCGCCTTAAGTGTGTGAACTAGTATGCTAAAATTTGATTTTGTTTTCAAAAATAAATATCTTCTTGAGAGTCGTTATCATAACATTTAAAACAATGTTTTATTTACAGTTCAACTTATTTGTGCGTTTAATACTACACTTAAACTCAAAGTGTTTACCGGTTCTACTGACGAGTTCCACGGAGAAAGTTTTTCTGAGAGTTCGACTTTTTGTTTTTAAGCTCACAATTTTTTGGCACGGCCGAAACTTCCTACGCACCAAAACATTTTTGTGAAAACCATTAACAATTAACAACGCTTTATTTTAGTCAATGTGCCAGAATATTGAGGGCCTATTCAGGGCCTGTTCATATCGGCGAAAGTTATCCCGATATGCGAGGAAACTTTTCGACCAGCCAAATAGTTCTGTTCAGTTCATATGGCGAAACGTTAACCCGCTTACCGGGGAAAGTTTTCAGCTGTGACGTCTACGCCCGCCAATTTGTTAAATTGCATGTTGAAAAGTTGCTGACAAAACAGAAAATTATCCCGGTAGGCAGGAAATTGCGTTCATATGAGGAGAATTTTATCCTGCTAACTCTCAACAAGAGAGAACTCGGTAGGCGGGAAAACTTTTCGTCTCATATGTACGCAATCCAATTTTTCGTACTATTAGTTAATAAGGCAAGATCTCGCTAGCAAATTTGCCGAAAAGGTTCCTCTCTAACCAGGACAACTTTGGCCCATATGAACAGGCCCTGAATAGGCCCTCAATGCTCTGGCATATTGACTGTAATAAAGCGTTGTTAATTGTTAATGGATTTCACAAATATGATTTGGTGCGTAGGAAGTTTCGGTCGTGCCAAAAAATTGTGAGCTTAAAAACAAAAAGTCGAAATCTCAGAAAAACTTTCTCCGTGGAACTCGTCAGTAGAACCGGTAAACACTTTGAGTTTAGGTGTAGTATTGAATGCACAAAAGAGTTAAACTGTAAATAAAACATTGTTTTAAAGGTTATGATAACCACTCTCAATAAGATATTTATATTTGAAAACCAAATAAAATTTTAGCACACTAGTTCATACACTTGAGGCTGGTTTACACTAACAAAGTGTCTGTGATCAAAGTAGAAATTTTTCACACGGAAATTCTACGCTCTGAAAAATTTTAAAGAAATGTCCAAGTGAAGTTGTTCAACTTCGAGCACTGTATTAGTTCCCTAATAATTTTTAGCAAATGCTTGAAAATTTAGAATTCACCTATGCGAAATTTTCCACTTTGATCACATAAACTTTGACAGTGTAAACCGGCCCTTAGCTTTTTTAGCTTTTTTTGTACTAAATCATAGTATAGATCGCATGGTCTAAGGCTTCAGTTGCTGTGCATTATTAAAAAAAAACCGTCTCACTTCAATTTGCCTGGGTCTCATGGCTTTGGCACTTATATATCGCATGCACTTCCATAATAATTCCGCAAAATGTGCACTGCCATGGTACACAACATGGAGTCCTGTTAAAATCAATAGCCGGACGCATAGGAACGATATTTAGACAGACCCCGTGTTTTCTACCGAGCCCCCTGGCATGGTAGATAATGTGGAGTCTTGTTAGAATCGCTTATCTATTTTAATCGCGACACTCCGTAATCCGTACTCTATACTTTGCACTCCATCTTTTCTACCATGCCAACATTTTTCGTAAAGGTGCCAAAGTAGCACAAGTACTGTTGTTGTTATAGCACCAGTTGGGGGCTTATTTTAACACCCCTTAGAAGTTGTTCCAGCACCTCACTGGAGTCATTCACATACTTAACCATACGCGATCCGCAAACTACCTGCCAATCTATCGGTCATTATGCACAGTTATACACTTTTTTGCATCACTTTTGTTGTGCAACAGTGCTGCCTACAGGAATGCAAATATATTGGATGTAGTCGGTGAATACTGCATGTTAAAAATATTATAACATGTGAAAAGAAGTGTTAGGGCTAAATGTACTTGGTTCATGTCTGGTATATCGATGTACTGCTCTCCTTCCACAGCAATGAAAAATGGTTCCAGTTCGGCCAAACCTCCGCACCCAATCAACCTGGGATAGATCAACCTTTCAATTTCACAATCAATGGAATCATCTTCCTAAAAAGGATGCACGATACATTTAAGTCAATGCAGAATTCATTATTATCAAAAAGACAACACCTGGCAAATGTATTTTATGTTTCCTTTACTTGCTGTCTCTACCAAATCAATCTACGTACAACAGTTTATATTCCTTTTAAG
>JAOBYK010860875.1:1416-25947 GCA_025434845.1 Phenganax subtilis
GTGAGGTGAGACACACAGAGAAACTGAGGCAATTCTTCTTTCCATTAGATTGGGTAGAGTCCTCTTTTTCCTCTCTAATAGAGTGCATTGCCTATTGCTGTAATAGCAAGTCTAATGTTAGTACGTACATGAAAGTAATAAACTTAAAAGGTTCTTAAAAGATAAAGGGTGTCTGTTACTGATATTACTTAATTATTTCTTATCTAAAATATTACATCAATTGGTTTGTTAACTTTGCAGAACACATGATGACATCACGATTTTATACCAATCATATGTCATGAAAAGAAAATTGTTAAAAGACACTGTGCGAAGAAATATTGAGGAATTTTACAGGAGAAGAAGACCAGACTCAAAAGTATGTCAATATGCTATATCGTAGATAGTTATACCTAGGCAACAAGTATTTGACTTCCATACAATAGGGTTGAACACTTGTGTGCCTTAATGATACATTGAACTATAAGATTGTAGAAACAATAGAAACAAAAAATGTTTAAACTTGTTAATTACACTTGTTCCAAACGACATAAGTGACAAAATGTTTGTGAGAACGGCCTGAGAGCTGACATAATTACTTTGCTTAAAAAATGGTCAATTGACTGAATTACCTCATTTTTGAATTCACTCCTCTCAAGTGTTTGAAGAGCTCTCTCACAGGCACGAGCATTTATTATTTTATTGATCAAAACTTCAATGTAAACTTCTTATATGTTACTCAAGAAACGGAGACAAAGTGTGGAAGAAAAACTTACCGTTCTCGATGTAAAGCAAAGACAACTTCGACAGGTAATTTACATTCAACTTGAAAATAACCACATTGATAATATGGTACGTTGAGAATTGTAACATTTGAAAAAATGAGGCCTTGCTTTTCACCTCTAAGGTCGTGGGCTCAATTCTCATTGAGGAACTATCTCAATGTGATTCGAACCCAGTCTTCATGTAAAAATAGTAAAGTCAAGGCTATGCCGAAAGTTGTGGCTTTTCTCCAGTTCCTCTGACAAGGGAAGTGGACAAGGTGGGTATAAGAAAGGACCCGAAAGTAATTACACGCTGTTGTGGTGACCTCGCCCTTGTTGGCGGAGATAAATAAATAAATAAATAAATAAAAACAATAAGTCAGCTTGAATGTGTTATCTAAACTAAGTTAGGCCCGGTTCAGACGGCGTACTTTTCATGTGCCGTATTTAATACTATTTGGTTCGACTCAAGAACATGGATTGATTCGGACGCCGTATGTAATGAAGTTAAATTTATACATTTAGTAGTTTACAGCGAAATTTCGTGCGAATTCCCTATGAAAACATTAAAGTATGCAATACATACGGCACATGATAAGTACACCGTCTAAAACGAAGTCGTACCACAGTCGAATAGTACGACCGCGACGGCCGTATATCTTACTTTAGGTCGACCCAAATACAACCAGTCGTATTTACTTGATTCAGACGGCGTATTTTTCATGAACTTAATTTAAGTATTTGATACGGCACATGAATAGTACGCCGTCTGAACCGGGCCTTTAGATGTTACATTACAAAAAACGTGTTTATATTAGATTCGACAAAACTGTGGCTTTTAAACCAGGAACCGGTTGTAGCTACAAAGCCCGTTTAGCTTAAACAGAGGATAAATCGAATTTCAGAAACACTTCTACACATCAGCTACAATCCTATAAATCCAATCTTATGGGTTAAGAGTATATTTTGATACTTAATTTTGTACGCCAGTTGAACGACTTTTTGTATTAAATATTGTTCATTCATAAATTTGATTTAGAGATTGAGCTTATCCGCCGTTTAACTGTTTAAGCTTAACGAACTTCATGCAACTGGCCCCATCCGTTAAATGTGTCACATGTCCATAGACGTGACACTGCATCGAACGCTGAGCTCCGTGATGTATTCACATTTCTAGGCAATTGCTTTCAGGTGATCTTACCGTGAACGAAAAGCCTGGAGCAAGCAACAGAACAGAAATCCGTTTTGCTTTATTTAATCACTGCTTTCTCTGTTTTTCGTCAATGAAATTTGGTGAAACTTAGTAATGATGTTTGATGGGGAGAAACAGGTCAAGTGCAAATTTGGCAACAAAATATGGTGTATTTCTTGAGTTAACAAATTTTGAAACGAAAATTGGATTTCCATACAGCAACTTGCCCCAGTCTCTTTCCATGATTTCAGATCACCTGGTTCCTTCGAAGGCCTGCTTCCTTTGAAGCCCGTATTGCTCTTTACAGTTGACGGTACTGAGAACAATCAAGTATTTTAAACAACAACAATAATTTTTGTGGAGTCGAATGGGCTTCGTATTGGTATAGATCGGCGTTTCAGTAACCCTAAGATACGAGTTGGACAGCAATTTTTTTTATGACAATTCGTTGTTTTTGGCTTCGCCTCACTACTACGCAGTGTCAGATTGTGTATTTATTTTTTACTATCCAGGAAGTATTAAAAGCCAAGGAAGATCTTGCAAAACTGAAGCAAAATATTGCCAGGTACGCCATATACGTGAGGTAGTCTACAGCATTCTATATCATAGGACAACCATGTCTTTCTGGTATTCCGAACATCTCACAGTCATTACTCGATCGAATCACTCCAAATTTCTCAGGCACATTCTACGTAATGGTGTTCGTGTTGTAGGGCTATTTTTTAAGTTACTTTACGCGTTCCTCGGTGAATGGAGTATATTTTTCGACGCTGTCGTTGTGTTACGCGGCTCCCTTAAATATTGAAGCGCCTAATTATATTGAAGACTTACTTATACTTTTAAAAAAGAAGGGAAATTATTTTTGAAGATCAAACGAGAGCACGATGTTAGACTTCCCAAGTGGTAAATTTTTGCTATCATTCGATGATCACGCTTTTAGCGAAGCTGCCTCGATGCTTTGGAATGAGTTTCCGGTGGAACTTCATGACATTTTGCTTATAAGCGTTTTTAAGACTTCTCTAAAGGCCCATCATTTTAAATTAACATTTAATACTTAGTTTATCCTTTGTATATTTTTATATTAATATTGGCTATGCCTTTTATCTGTAACTCTCTGCACTATAAATTTTTACTGTATACTTTGCAATGTATGGCACTTTCGATCATTCTATGGAAAAAGTGCTTTATAAATTATTAAATTATTATTATTGTTATAAAAATATATCACTCGACGAATAATGGCTCTCTCCATTACATCAACATATTACATTTTCTGCTGTATAAACAAAGAATGGACGAATCCAAAGCTGTTAAATTATTGATTAACTAATGACATATCATCAATAAGTATATAATTATTCGTTTAATATTCAGATATAATATTACAGCATTAGCATTTGCACGATTCCAGTAGCCAATTGTAAATTACCTTTCTTTAAGTGCAATTGTATGTATTTAGATGTAGAAAATGAATAGAGTTTCCATTATTATTAACCTGTTCCGTAATACTGAGCAACTAAGCGATCACAAATCATGACCGTAACACACAGATATAACCTGCCCGACTATTGTCTGACGTACTAACTCAGAAGCAAAACAACCGAATCACTTCAATTTTCTGTACACAATCCACATAGCAGTGTTGGTGTTGTAGGAGTATTGTTCTTGAATATACTTCAAGCATTCCTCCATAAACGGGGCCTTTTATGTCTACCCTGCCGCCTGCACAACTATTAAACTACAGAGAGTGGGGGAGGGGGACAGACTCACGTAGTAACTCGTAACCACACCAAGATGGCGCGGGTGGCAGTGAATGCAAATGTCGGGAGATGATAGTGTTTGCCACAAACACAATAGTTCAACTGATACGACGTTACCGAGAAAAGTGTGAAAAGGTATGCACATGTATCGTGTTAGACAGCATTTTCTTCATCATGTAAAACTGTTTTTAGAAAGTTTGCTTAAAAAGTTGTGATTTGGGGCGTAAAATAAGTGACCGTTGCGCAGATTAGTCCTGTTCAATAAAAGAGATCGCCCTGAGCCTAGTGGTCAGTAAACATGTTACTTGTACTTTTCACTTAGTAATGATATTTGCTATCTTCACTCACCATGTTCAAAGTATCGATCGTCAAAAATGAAGGTCTCTTCGCTGGGGTGAGCGACATATGGATTAACTAAATCTAATGTTCTGAATCTAAATTGTTCTAAAATTGTTCTAAAACTAATTGTTCTAAAATGTTCTAAAAGTAAATCTAAATCCAATGATTAACTAAATCTGATGTTGGCTTCGAAACGAGAACTTTTGAAAAAACGTACAAAAGGATGTTCGAAGTAGTTTAGTTCGAAACAAATAAGTTTGTTATTTTCCGCTACGAGCAGAAGGCTTTCATCAAATGTGTAGTCTCCTCTACAAAAAAACGCGTCTCAGCAAGCAAATGCGCAATTGCGGTAGCATAATGTAGCTTCAAATATTTCCGTTGCGTAAAACAGATCATTTTCGTATTCCGGTGTTTTTGCGTATAGAAACAAGTAATGCAACCGTTTTCCAGATAGTTCTTTGTGCGAATATGCAAGAGTGTGAAAAATCGTTGAGAGTCTGAGCATGCAACTGTGAACGCTTTTGATACTGGGGCGTTACTACTCAATCTATCGTATTCGGGCTGAAAGAACAGAAGGCTATACAAGTTCTAAAGTTCAGTGCGTGGGTAAACAAAAGTGAAATAGTTACGACGCTTTCGTTTCGATAAGTTGTTTTTAGCTCAAACCCAGCGATAGTGGAGAGCAGCTTTTCCATGATTGATATGCTGATTTTGTATAATGCATGCATAATTCATAAGCTACATTTAATAATCTACGCAGTTTTTAGATTAGTGTAATGTCACTCGACACAGCACTTTAAATTTACCGCTAAACCTACCGCTAAATTGTATATTTCGAACGCGCGATTGTAAGGTTAGTTCGCCAAGATAATACAAGATTACATGTACAGTAATCTAGTACGACGTGTTATTGTGGTAATGATTTGTTAATGTTGATGTCATGTTTAGTGTGTTGTTTCATGTTTGGTACTTACTTCCACGAGTTGTTGCGCCGTCGTTTATTGTCATCAGTCGAGATCTTTTGCATCCGATTTGTTTGAGTGAACAAATTGTCAGAAGATTGTCATTAGGAATTCTGGCGAGTTCGTGTTTAGTCCACGCACCGCCGTCTATAACAATTAGTTTAATTTGGATTTCGTTCGGCATTGAACTTCTATCCAATGAAAACTACAACTAATATCTCAACTTCCTGTAAATTTACCAACATATTTTGTTTTCTAATTTCAACACAAATTTCTTTTTTTTCACCACTCATCTATACCCTAGGATAATCTGCTACGTTGGGTGTGGAAAAACACAAATTCTCTTCGGGTTTCCAACTGTTCGCGGGTCTAATCGACTTAAAGTCATAGCTACACCAAAGAAAACCGTCGCTGACGTACAAGCCTTACATTTCCGATCTAATGCTCTCCACTCCAAAGTCATGATATGTCTCTCCAGTATGCAACACTGGGTAATGGAAGGAAAAGGTGACAAAAAAAGCACTTGCCATTGACCATATCAATGATTGCCGCACAATTCAACCATATTGTGTGCAGTCTAGAATCTACTCGGAAAGATGTGCTTGCATCCACCAGTGAGCAGGCATAAGTCGTGACGACGAATTCGTCAAGCGAACCTGTAAAAGCGATTGCGCATCATTTGTCTTCAGCTGATAGTGTAGTCAAAAGAAAACTAAAGTTTACGCCTGATGTGTCTATCAAAGTTGCCAAAGAAAATATTGTTAGTCTGACTGACATGTTGTTGGACGATAGTATTTCTGATGACGGTTTGCTGAATATAGAGAAAATAGAGGAAGATGTCACTGCGGCTGATGACTCACTGAGTGTAATAGGATTTGGTTTGGATTTAGCTTACGAGTATGACGAGAAGACCTTTTAGCTGAAGACTTCCATTGGTCCAGTGACTGTTCAGTGCTGCAGATGCAAGGCAAGGCGATTCGCTGACCAGAGCTCGAATATTTATTGCAACAACAGCAACATTCATCTGGAACGTTTTCCACACCCTCCTCCTTATTTTATGGCTCTGGTTGAGGGAAGAGCAGTGTTTCCAAACATTTCCTTCAAAATATACGTCTATACAATTCAGCCTTCCAACTGACAAGTATGGGATGTCACAAAAATGTCCCTCAGGGGTGGAATCCGACCTTCATTATTCAGGGACAAGTTTGTCACGAGGTTAGAAGCATACGACACCCATACAACCAAGATTCGAAATTTCTCCAAATATATTTCATCGATCAGAACATGGAAATGAGCGCCAGACAGGTTCTACATGAAGGAATTTTTTGCAGAAATATTTTGCAGCAACTAAACGATATTCTGCACAATGAGAATGAATACATAAAGGACTTGACAACGGCTTTGGAGGTAATCGGTTCCGCTCCCGACGATAGTCTCTCAATCGCCATTCATGAAAATAGAGCTCCAGCAAATGAACATATGAACAAATTTGCAAGATTTTACCGACGGTAAAATTGTTGATGTTTTCTGCAAAATCAAAACTGACTGGTTGCAATTTTTTCTTAGGGAGCATAAGACAATTTGCGCGATAGCTACCAGAGCCTTTCCGAGTGTATCCTACAAACTGATGTAGATCCAGGAACGGTTGGAAACAGGGCTATTCTTTCCAGACAGCGACACTGCAAGTCCTAGATACATCACCAGAGCAACTGGAGGCATTCGTCTTCATTCGTCATTTCGGACGATTGTCCATATTTCTCACCAACCCTAAGTGGGATGAGATCGTATCCAGTCTTGAACCAGGTCAGCATGCCAATAGCAGGTTCGAAATCGTAGTGAGGGTGTTCCAGCTGAAGCTCAAGAAGTTAACGAAGCGTATTAAAGACGGATTTTTGGTAAACCCATGGCTTAAGTATACAATGTGGATATCCAAAAGCGCGCTTTGCCCTGCGGACACATCCTCATATAACTAGCATCATCTTCAAAAAATATCCAGACCTTATCAATTCCGTCGTAAGTGCAGATTTACCATGTCTACAGAAAGAACCAATACTACTTCAGCTGCCTGGCACACACATTATTCGTGGTCTATGGGGATTGTCGCATAAATCTAGCCCATGCATGGACCAAACTGCGCACTGTACGTAAAGTTTTCTCAAAGAACTCCTTGCTACTTAATCCAAGAAGGTGACAGCTACCCAAAATTCCGCCGAAGAAGCCCCGAGGACGGCGGCAATGCAATCAAAGTACAGAAACTAATAAACGGACAAACAATGGACATTGACTTAGATAACGCATGAGTAGTTCCTTACGATAAAGAACTTCAACGGCAAACGAACTGCCATACGAACGTTGAAATTTGCGCCAGTGTGAAATCCGTAAAGTACATTCTCGTGTATATACACAAGGGATCTGATCAAGCTATTTTCTCCGTGGTACACGCGAATGAAACAGTTAAAGGCGTCCGGTATCAAGAATCCAGGTACGTTGATAGTATTGAAGCAGCAGTGCGCATCATGAAGTTTGATATGCACAATCACTCACCGCCTGTAATGCCCCTCGATATACACTAGGAGAACGGTCAAAGTTTGTACTTTTCACCAGATGAGGTACATCAAAGACTCGAAGAAGGTCCTCCAAATACGACTCTCACTACTGTCTTCTAGTTGAACCAAACTGACCAGAATACTACTCTGTGTTGAAGTTCCTACGTATTACAGTATTTACACCTACTTGAGTGACAAGAAATCGCCAAGACGGAAACAAACAACAACGTCAAGATTTTTCCCACTCTCGGATGCCTGTATACTGTTAGCCCGGAGCAGAGTGAATGTTACCGTCTTCGCATTTTTCAAATGTTACAACAATGGTGTTGTGTACGACACTTACGGTGAAACTTGCTTAACGATTGGTTTGCTCACACCCCTGTCCAGCTTCGCAGATTATTTGCCGTCCTTCTGAGCTCATGTGAATCTGCTAACCCCCTATCATTGTGGTTAGATCACAAAGAACCTCTTGCTGAAGACGTAGCACACGATAATCCACATTCTCACTGGACCAAGTAGATGTCCGTTGTCTTCATCTCATTCAGAAGCTGCTTTGGTTGCTGTGTGGTAAGACAATCGTTGATTCCGGAATCAGCGCTTCCCCCGCTAAAAAGGCACCATCGGACGTGAAAAACCACGAAATCGATTACTACACCATTTTCGACCAACAAGATCTCAAAAGACAGTAGCTGACGCCAAAGAAACCTCACTGACGAACAAAATTATATAGTCGACTCTTTTATAAAGAGGATAAAACTATCGACTCCGGAAATTTATTTTTTGGACGCTCCAGGCGGCAGAGGGAAGACAGATTTTCTAAACTACAGTCTTGCAAAACTTAGAATGGATCATAATAGCAACGGGTTCTAGTGTAATAGCGAGCACATTGCTGCTTGGAGCCAAGACAATGAATGCAACTTTCAAAGTCCCAACTGACGTAAGCCTGCAAGTGTACTCAGTTTGTAGTCTGGGAAAGAACATTAACCTGGCAAACATCGTCAGAACTGCTAAAGCTATAATCATTGGTGAGGCATCAATGGGACCTAAGAACTGCTTTGAAGCATTGGATCGAAGCCTTTGTGATGTTATGGATAACGATTCGCTGTTTAGAGGAATTCGACTCCAATAAGTGGCGATACGCGGCAAATACCCCCAGTAGTAAAGGGAGGCTCACAATCCAACACCATAGATGCTTCCATACGAAATTCGTACATCTGGCCTCAAACTGAAATTCTCGGTCTCATAAAAAACAAGTGTTTTATCACATGAAGGCGTCAATCAATTTCTGGAGCCACTGTTGGAAATCGGAAGTATAAAATATCTAATCTTTAGCGCACCTGATACAATCAAGTTACCAAATGTCATCAATTTCTGTGAAACGGCAAAACAAGTTACTGATTTTGTTTGCGACAACATAAACGATCATATAAACGATCCAGGTTAGTTTTTAGAACGGTCCGTTCTTGCATCCCTGAATGAAACAGTGAATGAAATCAACGAGTGTATCATTCAAACGTTCAATGAAAATCTGCTGAGGTGTAGATCTGTCTACAGTACACGTGAAGAGCAGCAAACAACCGACTTTCCACCCGAACTTCTGGACACCCACTGCCCCTTAAACTGAAAATAAGATGTCCCGTAATAGTTCGTCGATCCGTGCAACCACTGCAAGTCCCCCGCAGTACCCGGTGGGTAATTCACAAAATGTGCCCTATATGTCTTAGAAGTGATGGTCACCAATGGACTAGCCAGGATTAAAAGAACTTTCATCCCACATGTACCTGTGGCACCTGCAGACTCTGATTTCCCTGCATGTGCCAATGAAAAGGCTACAATTCCCCGAACGATTAGCTTTTGCCATGACAATCAATACGTCACAGGGGCAGACTTGCAACACAGTGGGCATTGAATTGATAACTTAACTTATCTTTTCCCGCGGAATGTTCTACGTGGCAATGTCACGCATGACACCACCGAAGAACTTATATTTTTATGCCCCTAATTTTCACACTAAAAACGTAGGTTGTCATCAGTTACTGACTCATGATCTATAGAGTAGTCGTCGAATTATGCATAGAATCCATATTGTATTTATAAAGAAATCAATTCAACCATATTTTCCCACCTACGTAATTATTGTCTATTTTCAAACATCCTACACCTTGGTAACAGTATAGTTTTTCTAAAAACCAACCAAATTCTTATTCTGTCTTATGCTTTACATCTTAAAACCGTGCGACCAAAATATTAGAGCTTTAGCATATGTAGTTTTCTACTTTACGATTGTCTTTGTAAGCCCTGTACAAAAAATCACCCGCCATAGGCGGTTACTTTTACCATGCAGTTTGCAGTTATTCCAACTTTCCAAGTTTACTAGTATTTGAAAAGTTTGAACACTTCATTTTAGAACTATCGAAGCCATGATGTAGCGGCCGAAAGCTCGTCTAATAGATTATTTTTGGTCAGAGAGAGACTTCTCTTTATTTTCCAAAGAAAGTGTTGCCTTACAATATCTTGGCAAGTCGAATAGCTGGCCGTTAGCAGCATGTACCTGCGTGCATGCTACTTGTTCAGCAAAATGCTAGAAGGACTTAAGGTGGCTCCCTACAGTTACGGGCTATTTCATTAAAGTTTAATTTATACATGTAAAACGTACGTTGAATGAGTACTGAGTAATTCTAATCATAAACAGGTTAGAGTTCAGTAAATTGGTGGTTTGAAAATTGCAGCACTTACTGTTACCATGGAGATAATGACGTCACAACTTCAACACATTTGACATTCGAAGGCATTTGTTTTCTGTTTCTTTCTGTCAATTTTTTAAAAATTTTCACTGAAGGTTTGTTTTGATAATCTAAAACATATCTGAAAATGAAACATGGTTGTAAAGGCAGATTTTGCGGTACAGAAATTCTTCTCTTAAAATCATTGTGCCTTATGAAATCTTTTAAAAATTTAATATTTTGTTCGTCTTTGCGTACGCTTTCCATATACAAAGTTTGAAAGAAATTCACCGAAGAAAACTCCTGAAACTTTTATTTTACTTCGCGCGCGGTCACCACTGTTGTGACAAAATTTCATCTTTTCTTTTGCGAGACGAACTCGCGTGCCGTTCCGTAAATTGTTTACTTTTTGAGCGAATCTTGCACATTTTTAGCTCTTTGTATAAAAGGTCCATGGCAAAAATGCGAGAACTGTGTGGTCCATTTTTATTCTGGATTTGCGTGTTTTTAGAAGAAAAGTTTTCAAAATGACGAAAGTTTATTGTAAGTTATTTCTCTTTGTCCGTGGCACTGTCCGTAGTTGCGGATGTCAATCTCGTCGCTTGCTTCACGAAACTGTTGCTTCGAACTTTTTTTTCTCCGCCAAGGAATGCTCTGCACCTATATTTTTATATCCCTCATAAATTCTAGCTGAATTATTTAGTTTTTAGCAGAAACATTCCAAAATTTTTCAGAAGATAATCGATGTTTTAACCTGGCTGACTTTTGTCTTGAAACTTCACCTTTCGACTTTAAATTTCCCCCGCGTGCGACGCTTGTTTCGTGCGTCTTCGCTAGGTTTGCGAGTGGTCACGCCCCTCAATTAGTCACTAGTCCATTTTATACATACACTGTAGGGAGCCACCTTAAATTAATGTAGGTATTTTAAGGTCTCCTGATCACTTTAGATCTAAAATTAATTTGACAACTTTTTATCCTAGTCCACGGGGATTGTTTTCAAACACCATTTAAAACATGTCATGCACACACAGAAACGCTCAATTGAAATCGTCATTGTTATCATATACAGGGCGAAGGTTTCGATAATGGTGTATGTACTACCAAAAAAGCCAGATAATTTGGCTTACAATAAGTGCGCCGCGCATCCTCTCAAACTTGGACTTTTATCCACTTCTGGACATTTACGCATAGTTTTTGCCTAAACAGCCATTAATCATGCATGAGTAGGCTATAAGGCAAAAATATAAAACTGCATGGGTAAAACGTTTATTCGATACAAACTTTGTAATGAGGTTACGCTGCAGCCCAGCTTAGCAACCTAGAAACCGCACGGAGCCTGGGCACAAACTGAATCCTAGATGCATGGCAGGATATAATGGGCGGTCAGTTGCCGAGCAGTGATCTCTTCCACTGGAGCACAGCATAGGAAACGACCAGTAGGGACACTCAGCATCAAAACTGTGACCGTGTTTACTACCTGCGAACGTAAGTAGCATATTGGCAGCCAATCAACTATAAAATTGTATTTCAGAGGCTGTATGCACAAGACGCCTTGGACGGAGAGTGAAAGAATGGTCACGCCTTTGTTTACCCTGATTGGCCTTAGTGCTCTCTTCCTATACTGTGACTGGAGTTTACCTGTTTTGGATTTCTTTTCATTTTCTTGTCTGCTGAAAGTCTAGTTAAATTCCACTGCGCACTTGATTTGTTGCAATGAATTGCAGATGTTTGGTGGTCAGGGAATGGTTGAGAGTTACTTGTGTTAGGACCTGAACTCAAGTAACTTGGGTGTTCTTAACCGTTGCCTGACGTCTGCAACTAGCTATCCACACATGTAAGTGTGGCAACGATAGCTGCTAAGGCAGACTCAAGCGTTAGAAGTTTACGGCCTCCTTTTATTGAAAACGATTCACATTGCATCGCTGTAATACATATTCATGGTAATTGTCTATGAAGAAACCTTCAATTAACATAATATTTCCGGCGTTTCCGCGCAGAAATGGACAACGTGCGTTTTAGACAAATATTTGATTTTGGTATAAAGTAAGGGAAATCAATTGTTAAAGCTGAAGCGAACATACTATAATCAGTAAAACTTGCGAAATGTAGTATAAAATACGGAAAATATAATCTTGCAATTTAAGTAGGCAAATTTTTGTATAGTTTGGTACTAGCTACCTGCAGAACTTTGCAACTGAAATAGTTACCCATTTTTGCACTCAGTACAAAAGTATACAAAATTTTCAAACTTCACAGGGCAATACTTTTTATATTTTGCAACATTTGGCCACCAGACTTTGTAGTTTTGCTAATATTTATAAGTTCTTTCCGAGAATTTCCTTTTCTTTGCCTTGATGTAAAGTTAGTCTACAGCGCAAGTTGTCCATTGCTCGCATACCATAGTCTCATTGAAGGGACATGGTCTGAAAGTTTGAGCAGAGATATAGATTGTTCTATGGCTATAGTCTATGCACTGTTTTTGTTCAGTTCAGCATTTGCAAGTCACTGCATACATTGTGCTTTTCGCGTTAATTAAATGTTTTACAATACATGTAAGAGTAAAAAGAAAGGATTTTGCATCTTTATGCAAGCTTTATAGGGCCGCTTTCCCCTACCGCGGCGTCTTCTTTTGTTCTAAGGTCATTAGCTGTACGCTAGTGCTCACGAAACAAAAGAAATCTGCTATAGTTACGCTACAGTTAAAGTGGAAAGCGGCCTTTAAAGTAAATCACAATGATACACCTGGTCCTTTATAGAGTTCACCAAACTTCCACCTCATCTCATTTCATCTCAAAGCCTGTTTTTCACTGGTGATAGTTTTGGCACAAATTAAAGCGGCTTTTTCTATCATTCAAGTTGAAAGTAATTACTAAAATTGAAAACTAGTTCCAGATAAAAGCTCATGAGGTGATGAAAAATCGTCGCTTGTGCGAACCATATCGCTATAGTGGAAAACAGGCTTTTGTGTGAGGTTGGTTTTACACGAGACCGGATTCGCATGTTCACAACATCAAGCTAAAACGTTAGAACAACTATCCCTTTAAAAACAGTGTAGCAGATTGAACAAAGACAGCAAGTTTCAGAAGTTATTAGTAAACACGAGGTCCCGCAAAACAGTCAAATCCGATGTCGTGAAAAAATTACCAGCAATCGTTGATTTCGGTTGCCAAGCAATATGTGATTTTCGATAGCCGTGCTAGAAATCGAGATTCTTTCGTTCTGGCCTGGCTTCTAACAACTGTTCTCCGAGTATTGCTATGTTCTTTTTTCCAGCTACGTCACAAAATTCATCTAAGCTTCTTATTGGTACTATTCCTGGATCCCTAACGTATAATGTACTAAGTTTACAATTTTCATTTGCGATAGCATCAGCTAAATATTCCAAATACTTTTTGCTCAATACGTGGCCTATGTGTAATTCAAGCAGTTTACAATTCTCATGTTTTATAGCTTCGCTTAGATACTTAACACCTTCATCACTTACTGAATTAGCGTAAATATTTAATTTAGTGAGTTGAGAGTTTTTATTCTTTAAAGCATTGCTAAGATGTTCAGTACCTGCATCGGTTATTTTATTGTAAAACATATCCAGTTCGCTTAGTTTACAATTCTCACTCTTAAAAGCATCGCATAAGTATTGAAGTCCTTTATCAGTAATTCCATTCCTTGCGAGAAATAACTCAGTTAGTTTACAATTGTCGCTTTTTAACGCTTTACTAAGATGCTCAATCCCTTTATCTTTAATTTCAGTATTAGTAAGGTTTAATTTAACAAGTTTACAATTTTTATTACTCAAACCTTTACTAAGATACTCGACACCAATAGCTGTTACTCTATTATTTTTTAAATCTAATACGTTTAGTTTGTTGTTTTCACTTTCGAAAGCTTCACTTAAATATTGAACTCCTTGATCTGTAATGTTAGTTTTATTGAGGTGTAATTTGGTTAGTTTACAACTTTGAGTTTTGCAAGCATCACTTAAATGATGAACTCCTTTATCTGTAATGAAATTGTCACCCAGACGTAATTTGGTTAGTTTGCAATTTTTACTTTTGCACGTATCGCTTAGATATTGCGCTCCTTGATCTGTTATACGATTATCATAAACATCTAACTTGGTAATTTCACAATTTTCATCTTGACAAAGATTGCTTAGATATTTAACTCCCTTGTCTAATATAGCATTATGACTAAGTTTTAGGTTGGTAATTTTACACTCTTTACTCTTTAGAGCATTGCTCAATTCTTTTACATCTTCATCACCTATTCCGTTATTTATTAAAATTAATTCGGTCAGTTTGCAGTTTCCACTCTTTAAAGCATCGCATATATATTTTAGAACATAATTTCCACTTGCTATATTTTCACCTTTAACATTTTGAAGATGAAATTTTGACAGTTTACAATTATCACATGTCAAAGCTTCGTTTAAATATTTAGCAGTTTGAAGTGAAATTTTAATTTTGAGAGCAGACGTATAAGGAAAGTGAAGGATTAGAGTAGTGAGTTGACAATGTTGATGTTTTAGAGCTTTACAGAGATATTGAATACTGGCATCAGTAAATTCTCCTTTCCACGAAAACGAGGCGATGGTATTGCCTGCATTGTTGAACAGCAAACTTTCCATTTTATCATAACTGTACTTGTCCTCTATTTTGCCATGCAAAAACAACTTCACTATCTTACTACAACCCAAGAATGCAAATAATGCTGTAGAATCAATTGGGGTAATGCGTTTGTGCATATCTATCACCAGTTCTCCATTTTTGCTTCCCACAAATCTTCTAGCAACTGCTGTAAAAATATTGTTCTCCTCCAATTCATACAAACACTCTATCCCAAGTATAGCGTTTTGGTCAACTCCGCTGCGTGGATTTCCTAATGAGAGTGCCCATTCTTCGAGTCTAAACAGAAAAGCCTATACGTATATATAGCTATGGAAACTTCATCAAGGAAAAATAAATCCAGCAACGTGATTGGCTAACAAAATAATTCGCTGCGAAAAAGTCGAAAGCGAACCAATCACGTTGCCAGGTTCATTTTTGGCGCGAACAAATTCGCGTAGTGGAAAACGGGCTTAATATACTGAATTTTTCGATCTGATGTTTGGACTAAACGAATAAAAAAACCATCTCCACGCCCATGAGACTTTTCTCACATCTTTGCGTCAAGAAATTGTCGAGTACTCGTCTGGAAAAAATTCTGGTGAATATTGCATTCTTCTACCTCTGGGATTCCTGATGGAAATAACTAGAAGACTTACGTGTCGTTATGCTAGGTGTACACGACGTGACTTTAGTCGACTGATAAGTCGGTCGATTAAATTCGGGCGACATACATTGAAGTGTACATGACGGTGGACACATTCTTAATTTGGGCTTATGAAACTCTAAATCTCATTCAGTTACTGATTTTTTTCGGATAACGCTTCATTATGCAGAAATTAAACAGGGCCGTGCCGGCCGGCATTTGATGGGGGGTGGGGGGGTGCTACCAAATATTTAGGCCAATTCCAATAGTTTATTAACTTCTTGGCCCCTTCGTATGTCATGCTCTTTTAACTTTCAGAAATCTTTTATTGCATTGAAAACTACCTTGTTATAGGAAATTAATGATGCACTATATTAAGGTGACATAAATTAATGCGTCATGTAATTAACGCAGTTAGATTTCAACTGCTTCGGAAACTGATAAAATTAACACGAATCTGATATTCACGGTTAACAAGTTCATTAAATTAACGCAAGTCGAAGAATATAAACACAAAGGCAAAAGTCTGACAGTGATAATGAGGAGGTGGACTAACGTTATTGTTTTGCAGTTTGGCACCGCTATATTTTGATTTGAACAGAGTTTGTGTGATAAAATCAATATCTTTTTAATTAACGATGAATAAAAATTGCATATTTAAATTTAAAGATGACATTAATCAACATTAATTTAATTTACGCGAATTTTTAAAAGCTGCGTTAATAATGTGCATCTTTAATTTCCCATAATAAAGTATGATAAATAATCATTGCATTGGGTAAAATTTTCTCCTCGGGGTACAGTGTAGATTACAGCTCTCAGCAAAAATATAAATACACAGACTTATACCATTATGCATCACTGAACATCATAGCTTGATAATAAATAAATGAAGAACTACCTGACTTTGCCTTTAATTAGAGATCGAGCAGGATTTAAAGAGAGAGTTGCAACAATGGACAATTCCCACTATAGACCGAATTTCGATCTAGGCAAAAAGAAGTGAATTCATCTAACGCAAGTAAAAAGAGCATATTAGATGTAGTAAAATTGCAAAGTTTGGTGGCGAGAGGTTGAAATATACTGGAATAATAGCCTACGAAATTTGCAAATTTAGTATATTTTTCTATTACGTGCGAAAATTGTTACCATATTTGACCCGAAAAAGGCAACAATATCGGCGCGTAATAGAAAAATATAGTAAATTTGCAAATTTGGTAGGGCTACTTCTCCTGCATTACAACCTTTCGCGACCAAACTTTGCAATTCAAAATTAATATGTTCTTTCCAGCGGCGTAGATGAATTTTCTTCTTTTTATCTGAATCGAAATTTACCCTACACGCATAAAAATCATATGTTGTTGCAATGTTGATAAGAAAGGATGCAACAATTTTGTGCTGCACCGTATTGTTCACACGCGTTGACAATGTTGTTCAGCATTGTTACACCCGATAAAAGTGAACAATATTGTTCAATATTGTTGAAAACTGTAAGCAATAGGTGCAGTACACCATTGCTGCAACCTGTTTTACCACGGGCTCATAATTTTTAGCTGTGTACATGGGAATTGTCCATTTCGCCAGCAGTTAATGTGCTCAAAACAGACATGTATAACTTGATGTAAACCGTGCGTTAAGGGACCCCAACAGTTCAGCCAAGCCCGAAGTGAGCCTTACGATAAGTGGAAACGAGAGTTTGAGAAAACGACAAAAAGCTCTACAAACAAAGTTTTTGTTATTTCTTCATAAAAATAGTTATTTAAGTTTATGACTGAAATAAGATCAGTTTCCAAATGAATTCGGGCCCTCTCTGGCACTTTTGGTGGGGGAGTTATACATCCCCCACATCCTCCAGGCGGCACGGCCTTGAAATTAGCTACAATGTGTTCAGTGACTGTAGAGGAGCGTAAACTGAACAATAACATAAAAAATTGCTATCATCAAGCTCCAACCATCTCCTTTTTTTCACTAATGTTTGAGCAATCTGTAATAGCAGGCTCGTGTGGAAACATGATTTGAAGATTTGGCAGTTTGAAACGGTGATGATCAATGCTAAACGTTCTATGTTGAAACCTATGTAATTGGTCCTTTGAATTTTTATGGTTGCAATATTTCTGGCTAATAGATGAAAACTGTGCTATTGCCCTACGGTTGCAGGGTATGTCATTGAATGCCTCGTACCTTTGCAGAAAATTCGGGAAAAATTCTTTAATATTAGATTCTTTTGAGTAGCTTTCCGCTGCTGTCTTTTTCATCATGGCTGCTCGAATTTTATCCCCTATCAAGCCTGCGGCAAACTGGATCACCAAATGCCACTTCGGATCATCGACATGCTCCACTAGAAATTGATCACCATTTCCCATGTCATCAACTACATAGGATGCTGCCAAAAGCTCTTGGAGTGTGAGATGTATAAAACAATAAAAATTCTGACGCTTGTGTGGTAACTTGTGAAAAAACCCACAATTTGCTAGGCTACCAAATTCATCACCAGTTATTCGCTCAAAAATCAAACTTCCCTGGTTGATCCCATCGAATGCTACTTTTTTTAGTTTCATAAAGTCATCTTCGAGTTCCGTGGGAAGCGGAGTGATAAGATAATCGCTCGGCCTTTGCTTCAGCGATTTGTAAATTGGGTGGTGCCTGTAGAAGAGCACTTTTGTGGTTCTCTTGTATAGTTCTGTTAAAGTTTTTGGTGTAATACTTTCAAGATGGCCCGCACTACTTAACGTTGCACCATTGTCTATGCCTTCTTTCAAAGTCAAACAAACAATGTAGCTATTAACAGGTACATAGCACAGGCTGCGGAGTTCAGCCGATCCATTAATCTCGCTCCAAATCAGCTCGCTTGTTTCAACGTCTTCCTGACAAAATTTGAAGACATACTCTTTGATTTGCTCTTCGAAAAACCCCAAAATCTCTATCGTTCTGTGAAAGCGTAGATCTTGAAAAAGGTACTGGGCTGTGGGTCGTGACGTAGTCAATATTGTCGCGCCGGGGAGTAGTTTCCCTCTAACTAACAGGGTGTATAGTGAAAACACTGGCACCCTTTTATCTGGACGATTAAAACCCGAATGTAAAACTTCATTTTCCACATTTAGCTCATCCAATCCATCAAAAATAAGAACGACTGCATTTGGATTTGAAATAATGAAACTATACACAGTTTCGACGTTATTCGATGGCAACGCAACCCCATATTCCAGCATTTCTCGAAGACTAAGATCTTTGCTGTTAAGCACTCGAAATTGAAACAAGATCACTATTTTTTGAAACCAAAAATCGTCAGTTTTCGCTTTCCATTGCTGCAGTAGTTTCCTTGTCAAAATTGTTTTGCCAATGCCTGGTCGCCCTACTACAAGAATTGTACGTGGATATGATTCATTCTTCTGACCTTGGCTTGGTTTAAATAAATCAGCAGTGCTCGTTAACTGGACAGTTTCTCTAGGAGTTTCGAGATGTGCTTGGTATATGCCATGTCTGTCAAAAGTCATCGGATAAGCGTTTAAATGTTCCCTGCCTTCTTGAATGACAACATTCACGTATATATCTTCGAGTTTCCGTAGTGAGATTTCATTGTCACCAAAATCATCGATTATTTCAAATAACTCTTCATTCTCGAATCTCTCCCTTACTTTGTTGACCAATTTTCGAATTCTCTTCCGCTTCCGCAACAAATACACCGTGCAAAATTCTTGGTCGGTCATAAAATATGCATCGTTCAAGGTCAACCATGCTATGTAGCCAAGTTCCAAGACGGTTAACACCACAACAACAACATCTACTGCTGCAACGGCATTGACCAACGTTGTACTTCTTGTGCCAGCAGGATTGGTACAGTCGATGGTAATATTTGATGGCGAATTGAGGGAATCATTGTAATGATACAAAGTACTGCGAAGTTTTATTTCAGACAGTGGACAGACAAAACTATCAGGAATATCAGCTTGATAAAATATCCATGTAGCGAAAACCAATAATGGTATTATACGAGACATAATCAAGTGAACTATGTAAATGAAAAAAGTCGAAAAATGACCCAAACATTCGCGAACTTCAGCTGGACTGTCGTTCAATGTAGAAAGCATGTTTTGAATTTCATCGTCGTCGATTCTGGTCTGATAGTCAAATTTTGCAACACGAGATTTTACTAAATAACCATAAATAATACTCAAAGCAAATACGATACCAAAGTTGATGATGAACATAACATTCATGGGCAGGCTGAATTGATATTTCTTTTCATAAGCCCGAGTGCATTTTGTTTTCATGAATCGTGTCAAAGATTCATCTTTTGACTTCGATGCAGTCAAGTCGAAACATTCAACTGATGTTGTATTGAACGGAGCGGAGCTCGAAATGCTGATAACTATGGCTGCAAAGAGGCCGAATAACGTCAGCAAAACAATGCCATATGTATTAAAACTCTTTCTAATGTTGGGGAGATAATCGATCCAATTCACCATGTTGGTTCAGCTGGCAGATAAATCATTGCTAGCAATATAGTTCCTCAAGGTCGTCATTGAAACCATAACTGAAAACAAAACTCCCCTTATTATTCAAATTTCTTTCAAGGCGTCATGTGGAGTAATCCACTAAGCTGGGCTGACGGCGTGACACTGGCTCAGCCTGGCTCGGTTTTAGATTAATAAAAACTTTTTGTGGGTGTGTGTGTGTGTGTGTGTGTGTGTGTGGTGCAAACGAAATTGCCATACAATTCCAGAACGATTTACGAACGTACAGTAAACGTAAATAATTGTCTATTCCATTCGCAGCTGCATCAATTCACACCTACGGCTGTCTAATGGACCTTTAACCTTATAAACAAAATTTCAAAAAAGTTTGAACTAGGAAAATCTTTTACCACAGTCGGAAAAACCAGGAAGCATTATTTACACTCTAAATTTGAGTTGTTTGAGTTCAGAGGATACTGTTAGAAGTCAATGTCTCTCTTGAAAGAATAAGGGATTAGCGCAAGTGCGTAATGGACTTTTAACCTTATAGACGAAATTTCAAAAAATTTAGGAAAATCTTTTACCACAGCCTGAAAGAGCATCATGAATTTAGTAAAACTGCCAAACTTAGATGCGAAATGTTGTAAAATAAGGAAAATATAGCCGTGCAAAGTTGGCAATTTTGTATATTTTTCTATTACGCGAGGGAAATAGATTATTAATTTCATATATATTTTTTACATATATAATTTCACATATGGAAACTGAGCTGGCCCGGTTCGGTGAGATCTCGACATATGCGAACAGGGGCTCAGGAAACTGGGCCAACCCAGTTTCCATGTGAAAGGAAACTTAACAATATATAACGGTTGTGGAACGAATAGGAGTGCAATTAATGCTAAAAGCATAGAATGATTAACAAATGAACCGACCGCGCAGCGGGAGGCTGATTTGTTAATCAAGAGTATGATTTTGGCTTTAATTGCACGACATTTGTCGACTCTTCCATTTTGAGAATTTTTACAGCAAAAAACGGAACAAAATTCATATTTTGTATCCTGAATGCTGATTGGCTAATTGTAAATAGAGTGACTTTCATTGGCTGTAGACAAGAGTGCAATTACACGTCTGAAAAGGTGCAATTAATGCTCATATTGCACTCCTGTAAACTTGCAGTATTTGCCACTGACTACAGCAGATATGTAGTCAAGAAAGTAATATTTAGAAAACGAGTATGATTGTTTTATCACGTCTCAGTTGGATCACCGCATTAGCAGAACAATTTTCCGAAGAAGTACCGTTTACTCAATATGAGTCAATAAATGTGAAGGACACTCGTGAAAAATATTTGATGAAGAATTAATGATGGAATTTCCAAGGCTGTATTTTCTAATTTTGTAACCACATTTCACCACAAAACTTGACCACTTTTTTGAACTAACTTCAGGATGTGTATTTTCAATTGTTTTTGTGAATTCCTTGAATTCGTTCAACATTAATTTTTCCGAAAGCGGAATTCATAGAGTATTCATATCGAGTATTTCCAAGTTTGTTTTGGGAATTTGTCCTTGATGATACGGGCGCTTAATATTGAGGGCAAGAATTTCCACCTAATGTGCAAACTACTTGCAAGCCGGAAATTCGAACAAAAACTTTTCATATTTTGAGCTATTAGCATAAACTGAGTCTTGGATTCAAAAAAACATAATACCTTATTCCGTTTCACCCATCGCCACGGTTGGTTTCACTGACTTCCTTGCTGAAATTAGCGCCGAGGCCTGGGGCAGCCGCTGCATTCTCGTCAAAATTAATTTGCCGAATTTAATATAAAACGCCTTCTTTCTCAAGAAATTCAACTTCTACCAAACACGTCTGTATTATTGACGTAGTATTTTGTATTTTAGGCTTTGCATGATAAACTGAATTTTGATCAAGCCCAAAACAAGGATATTCCCCGAGAAAGCTAGAAACAGCACCATGAAATGCAAGGTTTCGTTCCGAAACGTTGAAAAATGCGGAAAGTACACGTTTCCGAAGTTTGCAAACTTTGTATCTTTTTGCATAATTCTGCCCGTAATATAAGAGATGTGCGAACTCCGCACGGCTGTATGTTTTACACTGTACTATATATTTTGCTCCTAAATTTTGCTTCTAAATTTAACAGTTTTACTGACATTATGATGCTTTTCCAACTGTTGTATTATTTTGTACTGATCGAGATTTTCTTTGTTGTGTAATGGTCGATCAAAGTCGACATAAATGCGAGGCGTCACTAATTCCGAATAAAAACGTCAGGGGCCGGTTGTATAAAACTTTTAGCTACGTTTTAACTACGATTTTGTGGTTTTTTATACAACCGGCCCCAGGATGTAACTCTCTATAGTTTTTAATCTGCATATATCGAATCAAGCGATTCATCTTCAGAAAATATGTACAAATAACAAAACGACAATTTCTTGAAGTCTTCTTTTTTGATACACCCTGTATAAGATAACGTTTTCCCTAATTACGACTAATGCTGTTGAGACGAATTTAATCTAAGTCGTTGAACCATTCCCAGCGCTGATAGTCCCAGCTAGTAGCTATAAAATCACACTTATTCTAAATAAAGAGCTCATGATTAAACTCACTTCATGTTTTTAAATGTATATAATTTCAATGCCTGAGCCATGCGAAGTGTACGATTGCCTAATATATTGACAGCTAGTGCACGCTTTACAATATCTCTGTTGTATGCACAGGCCTTTTCCTCTTGCGAAGTTAAAATAATTTCTTTGCAACAAAAGTGGACACCTCTTTCAAACGGACACATATCTTTGTCCCAATCGCTTTTTCCAATAATAAAGTACAATTATCATAACCTTTTTAAGTGGATACCCCTATTTAGTGGCAACCTCTGCGAGATCCCGAATGTGTCTGCTAAAGGGGGGTTCGGTTCGACTGTATGCGTGTTTACGCACCCGTGTGTGGCGTAGTGTTCAGACATTGAAGTTTTAGCAATAGGCTAATTTTTAAATGTCTTCTCTAGTTATAATACATCCTGTATATTAGTTCATTTTCCTGCGATTTATATAAGAATACTTATATAACCAATGACGTTATCTGTTGGTTTTGCTCATAAATTTGTTTTAATAAACAAAAAAGTTACATTTCTTGTATTTTAGATGTGACAAAGCTGTCCAAGATTGCTGTTTACTTGGAAAAGACATTAAGGAGCATTTTAATATGAAGCTCTTTAAGGTGAAGAAATGAATTGTCTTAATACGGCTTTGTAACGAGCTATCGAGTGGTGGTGGTGTTACTTTATCAACCTTTGTTTGAATGAAAATGCCATCGTATTGCCAGTTATCTTTCACTTATTGGAATATTATGAATATGTGCAATTCCCGAGTTTTATACCGGCACTTTATTCCTGGGAAAATGGATTTTTTGCATGCGAGAAACGATTATGAAAATCACTTAGAACCGAGGAAGATGCTGTGAAAAAACTAATAAATGACTTTTCGTGCGGGATCGATGGCGTCGTGTGGGATGTTGCGAAGCGTAAAAACACATGAGACGCGGACGAGTTTCTTTTTTGCTTTCCAAAAGTCGAGCAGCATCCCAAGTGCATCGTAATTGTTTTATATAATGACTACAATGACACAACGATTAACTTGAGTACACTTATCGATGAAATGAGCAATCCTCACAACAATCGGGCAGGATAGTCTAACCCTTCACTGGTGTTGACCTATGAAATTGCGTGTTCCTCTTTAGTTATTTTGTTCACAAGAATAATGTAAGTACCCCACTTGCGTTATGTGCGGTGAAGACAATTAAAGAACTTTTGTACCAATAGACATGTAAATATTGTGATTCGAAAATCTCACGTTACACCAAGGTACAAATATAGATATAACATGTCGTGCTATTCTGATTATTGAAACTTAGTAACTATGTGAAGAGATCTTTGAGATTATGAGGCGGTGCACGTGTTTTGTATTCGGCTAAGGCACGTTTACACGAGCGATTCTCCCTACGATTTTTTCTCCTTTTAACGTATGTAATCGAGTAGGTTGACTGGCAAGTGCATTAGCAAAATTTTTGGACCAAGTATGTCCGCCAGTTGTCTTTCACATTGTTCAACAGGCAAAAAGTCGCAGCCAAATTGCTCGTGTAAATGGGGGTTTAGCGTTTTACCTCTCGCAAATAATCAAGATACGCATGCCAGATAGTTAGCACGAGCAAAATGATTTTTTCTTTGAAATTTGGCCATGTGAATACATTATATCACAGCTCACTTCACTCAGTGGTTTCAGTTGAGGTAAAGCTCTAGTGCATGGTTTATGTGCCTTGACACGTTCGGCCATGGTTATCTTCACCCTTCTCAATTTATCCGCGGGCTGTAAGAGTGAATATTTACTTCCTTCATCTTTTCCTTTTCTTTGTTTTTAGTGCAAAGTTTCGAAGAAACTTTGCAGTATTGTGATGAGGGGCAAAAACTCAAACGAGTCACTCAGTCATGCAGTCATTCATTCATAGTGTAAACTTTCCGGGGGGTGTTCGTGATCTATGTTCCT
>JAOBYK010861986.1:0-25927 GCA_025434845.1 Phenganax subtilis
CCAGTCTAAAGGCCGTCTTTCACTTTTACTTCTCCGTAGCGTACAGTAAAGCGTATCTCTTTGTTTGGAAAGCATCAAAGTATTGCTAATGACTTTAGAACAAAAAAATATGCTACGGTACGCTACGTTACGGTTGAACTGGAAAGCTGGTTTGCAGTCGTTATCATCTACTTCAACCCTACCGTACCGTATCTTTTTTGTATATTACGCCTCAGAGCACGGTCAATGACTTTAAAACGATAAAAAACGTTACGGTACGCTACGATACGATTGAAGTGGTTAAAAGTGGTGAAGTTGCCAAGTTTGTATTTGGAGGGACAAATTATTTCGATTTGCCAGTAAACTCAGTTAATTACAGTAAAATTCCAGGGCCACACCAAGTACATATCTCTATTTACAGGGCAATAATCAATAGTGAACATCACTCATTTATCATCAATCTACTCAATCACATACGTCCAAAGGCGAAAAATCGAATCTAAAGTTGACAGTGTAAACAAGCCCTAAACTGGTGGAAAATACTTGATCCAATCCCCATGCTTGACCCAAACCCTATATTTGGTTCAAAAAGGGCCAAGTTGGAAGCCCTGCTGATACTTTTTTTGTCATTCAAGATTGACACCTACTGTAGTTATTTTTCGAACTGGAAAGTGGAATTCGAGGATAGGTGATTGAGTAGATTGTCAGATCATGTGAACAGCCAAGACTGAAGTTGTCATTTGTATTTCACAATTCTGAGGGACCTCCTCTTCTAGATTTCGAAGTACACTTAATCAATTGCGGTAAAATGCAATGCAACACCAAGTACTCGCAAGACGTCTAGTTCTTAATCGTCAAAAATGCAAGTTCATTTAAAAATAGTTATTAAGGCTTATTTTCACCGCTTTCTGCAGTTTTGTTACGGATAAGTTCAATTCTGAATTGCTTTTACTCAGTCATGAAATGCGGCATGTCGTCTATATCCTGATTATTTCTGGTCGTGGTAAAGTTACTTCGATTCCATCCAAGAAAGAATGGCGCAAAGCTTCATGAGCGTAAGGTCTGTCCTCAAGTTTGTGACTGATTAGCCATGAAACAAACTGTCGAGCATCAAGATTAACAAGTTTCTCTAGGTTAACGGCATTTCCATTGACAATATTCACCATCCTTGCAAACGAAGGCCCAAAAAGATGTTCACCTTTGGCCAAGATGAAGTATGCAATCATTCCTACAACTTGAACATCAGATTTCTTCTTGTATCGGCATTTTACCCCTTGATCTATTGTTTCTATCACTTCGGCAGCCATCCAGTCTTTTGTTCCTTTGGGATCTGTGTAATCTGTGGTTTCATCTTCATTCAAAGCACGACTTATTCCAAAGTCCGCCAATCTCATGCGGCCGTCAATATCAACGAGAACATTGGACGGTTTCAGATCTCTGTGCAAAATTCGTTGCTCATGAAGAAATTCAAGTCCAGTTAAGATTTGCTTGATCATTCCAGGGCCATGTTGTCGTAAATATTCAACTCTTTGAGAATGAACAAGTTCTCTCAACGTTTCTTCACAGAGATCAACAATCAGGTAAATGAAGGTGTTGTCGTGGAAAAATTGTCGATAGTTGACGACAAATGGTGATTTAGTCGTGTCAATAAGACTCAGGATATTTCTCTCATTTTCGGCAGTTTCGGAACATGATTCAGCAAACATTCTTTTAACAGCAACTTCACTTTCATCTTCCATGATGCCAACGTAAACAGAAGTAGCACCCGATTTTCCAACTTTTAAATTTTCGTTTGCTGCAAAATATCTTAAAGGTGGTTCAACCTAAACAATAAAATTTAATGATCATGCAACGTATATACAGTTTAAAAAAAAACGTAATCCAACTTTGTCCCGCTATTGCTCCAAAATCACTAGGTAAACAAGTGTAATTTTTTAATATTTAGACAGATCAGGATTTTAGCTGTCGAATGACATGTCTTTCATAACATATGCAGTAAAAATGAGCAAATTATATACAAGCGCAAAAAAAAAGCTTGGTCAAAATCGCATTCTTTCAACCATTGAAAATCAACTCTCTTAGGGACTTAGGTAGCGTCTAATTAACTATGCATAGGCAGTTTTCCCGCACGTGTTGCAGAAGAAATAAAGCTAAGTTTCACATGTCGTTGATTAATTACGTTTTCTTTTGTTTAGTAGCTCAAAAATTAGACGCAGAGGTGAAAGAATGCAATTGTGACCAAGCTTTTTCATCGCGCTCGTATTTGCTCATTTTTGTTTCATGTGGTATGAAAAAGATACCATTGAAGAGCTAAAAGCCTGATCTTTCTAAATATCGAAAAATTGCACCCGTTTACCCAATAATTTCTGCACAATAGCGTGCTAAAGTCGGATTACGTTTTTTTTTGAGACACATTGTAGTGGCTCTCAAAAAATAAACTCGAAATTCAAAAGGCCTTCGTGTAACATACATTAGACTACGCAATATCGTTTCTAAGAATGAAGAAAAAGTAATTATTTCGGTTCCAGTACCCTTCCTTTATTTCTGAGCAACAACAAACAACCATTCCAAGTTCTCATCGAATAAAATGTGAAGGTTATAAATTCACATTTTTTCAGAATTAAGAAGAACATTGAATACAAGTAGGAATTGAAATTCTTTATTTGAATTTATGTTCCATTGAAGTGAGGTAATTTTAATCCCATTAAAATGCAACACCTAAACTGGTTTAACATGATGCAACACATTAAATGCACGACGCTGACGAGGTTTGCAACGAGCTCTGTTGAACAATTCGACGAAAAGGCAACACCAGTTTAGGTGTCGAATAAAACGCATAAATTTGTTTATTTGTACAACATTATCTCTTAAGATCCCATAACTATTTCTTCGAGATCTTAAGATCCCACAACTATTACACAATCGCTGTTGTAATTCAGCTATTTAGAAAGGTCGTGACTCTATCTTTACGATGGCTTTATTTATGGTTTTTATTTATTGCATACATTTCTCATGCAAGTGCGACGAATTATACACGACGTCTAAACTGAGCAACCACAAACGTCGCAAATGCGTCAAATAAAACTACTATTAAATGCGACGAATGAAATTCGACAAAAAGTTCACGTCTACATGACACGCAGAGGCTATAGTACAACAGTGAGGACGTCATATAATTGTGGTTCAATTAGCCACTAAACAAAGTGCAATGGTAACCAAAACTGATTACGAACCATAGACTTTGCAATGGACCCGTATGTCTTTTGGAAAGCGCAAAAGCTGTTTTCCACTTGCGCGTTTTTTACACAAATGTACATGTCTTGCCTTTGCCCGAGAAGGACAACCGTAAAGTAAACTATCGATAAATACGGCTAGAACACCACAAAATCTTTAATAAATCGGCAATACAAAGGTATTTTTTCTCTCTCCGAAACTCTCTCTTCTGTCGCCTTCGCAACTCGAGCTCGGGCCCAAGCCTCTCTCTTGTGCCAGTCTCACTGATCTATATAAATCTCACACATGCACGCAAAAGTTTAAAACCCTTCAAAGTTTTACACTGTCTAAATACACACGAGAAAATGGATACCAAATATTTAAACATGACGATTCTAAACAATTCTTCTTGTGGTTGTTTATAAGATAGCTTTAACTTCATATTTCAAAATCTCATCAAAATTCATAAACCAAATTGTCAAATCGCATTCCCTTGCTTTGTCACTGAAATGCTTGGATTTTATACCTGACAAGATACAGATTAGGATGGAAATTTATATAATTTTTCACGTTCTTTAATATTCTCTATATAATATTTCATCCTAATTAGCATATCTACAGCGGCGTTTCTGAAGTGATTCAAAACAACTCGAACTCGCGTTTTATCACATCTATCATGCATGCGCTGCACCTCATGTTCTAGCTATGGTAAAACACTCCTTCTCTCGTTTTAAATATTAAGGCTGCTTTCCACTTACGTGTTTTTGACACAAACGGAAAAGATTAAGCTCTTTAACCTTTTTACTCCTTAAAAATACAAGAACAGGTGGAACCGTACTTATTTAGAATTCAAAATTCTTAACGTTTCTTCTTGCCATTCTTATAAGATAGATTTTATTGCAATTTTAACTTTTATGTGCGTTCAAGCGCATGTTAAAAACGCTTAACTGGATATCAGCCTTTACTCATACTTTAACATGCGATTCAAAAACGCAAAAAGGGAAAGCAGCTTTGAGAGGTAACTACACGTACTCCTGCGTGAGTCATTGTTTTCGATAGCAAACTTAACATGCTTGTTGAGTTTTAAGTTTTTCGTAGTAAACGTTTGAAGATATAATTTTGACTGGCAATTTGAAAAATATTTGATCATTTCTTGTTCTGATGACTCAAAAATAAGAAAGGTATAATTGAAAAAGTAACTCCCCTTTCTTGTCACGTAAATATTAGATCGTTTATATCAATGTAAGTAGCATGATAGGCTGTTGAATCGCCATTTCGTCTTAGTTTTAAACACCGTGCATATCAAGCTGTGCATTGTTCTATTAGTCAGACAGATAGAGGTACCAAAATAGGGGAAACCTTACCATATCGAGGAACAATTACATTGTGCCTTAATCATGTAAATTAAAGGTTACTAAGTACATTTCTGAATGTTGGCCCCTTTAAAATTCTTGTGGGGTCCTCCCAACACGTTTTCATTAAAGTGTTCTATTAAATTCGATTACAGCGAAAAACCATGAAATTTTAAATTCAAAAACAACAAGAATGACCAATATCATCGGAAAGCTTACAAAAAAGTGCATAGAAGATATTAAAACGGTTTTTTCTATTTATGAAATGGTTTTCTAGCTAAAAGAAGTTAAAAGTTGTTTTTCATGTAGTTCCCAGTCCCTTTTGAAAAATTTTGGCTTAATTTTTGCATTTCAACAAGTAATAACTCGAAACTGTTTTAAAAGATTAAAAGACTGTTTAATTGTCTTATATACACTTTTCTGTAAGTTTCTGATGATGCAAGCGATTTTTTCTGCCATTAAATCCAAAATTTCACATTTTCATGCCGTAATAGAATTTAATACAAGAATTTAGGAAAAACGTGTTGGCAGCAGACTTCAAGAAATTTGAGCGTTGCCAACATGCAAGAATGTTTTCAGCAGCCTTCAACGAGAAATTCTAAACCAAAATGGAATTGTCCCTCGATACGGTAAGCTGTTACCCCTCTATCTGCCTGACTATATGTGTAATACTATTGTTAACAAAAAATTCATGACCATGCTTGACTATTTACCTTTGTCAACATTTCATCATCCATTGATCTTAGGATCTGAATTTTCTCTCGATGTTTCACAGATTTCTTCAGCTCCAGTTCACGAATGTTCACGATCTCATCAGTTAAACATTCTAATTTCCCTTCTTTTCTCACATCGACGTTATACTTCAGCAATGTTCGAACAATCTCGGTATCACCCTTTGAACATGCTATACTAAGAGGAGAACTTTCATAACCACTGCGTTTATCAACGTTTTTTACAAATTCACTTTTAAGCAGATAGTCAACAAAAACTTTGTCGCTTTCTTCGCAAGCCAAACAAATAAGTGAATACTTTGTAAGTTGATTTTCCTGTTTTCCATCAGCTCCGCGTTCGATCAAATGCTTGGCAACTTCAAAAAAACCACAGTCCACAGCAACGTGAAGAGGAGTTTCATCGTTCCCATCTTTCAAATTTACATCAGCACCATGTTCAACTAAACATTTGACAATTTCTAAAGAGCCACTTGAGACAGCAACATGAAGTGCAGTTCTTTTCCACTCGTTTTTATGATTTACATCAGCACCATATTCAACTAAATATTTCACTATTTGTAAAGAACCACGTTCTGTGGCAACATGAAGAGCAGTTCCTTTCTTCTGGTGTTCATGATTTACATCAGCACCATGTTCAACTAAATATATGACAATTTCTAAAGAATCACTACAGCCAGCACAATGAAGTGCAGTTCCTTCCAATTCGTTTTCATGATTTACATCAGCACCATGATCAACTAAATATTTTAAAATTTCTAAAGAGCGACTTGAGGTAGCACAATGAAGTGCAGTTCCTTGCCACTTGCTTCCATGATTTACATCAGCACCATGATCAACTAAATATTTGACAATTTCTAAAGAGCCACTTGAGGCAGCACAATGAAGTGCAGTTCCTTTCCACTCCCGCGCATGATTTACATCAGCACCGTGTTCAACTAAATATTTGATAATTTCTAAAGAGCGACTTGAGGCAGCACAATGAAGTGCAGTTCCTTTCCACTCCCATGCATGATTTACATCAGCACCGTGTTCAACTAAATACTTGATAATTTCTAAAGAGCGACTTGAGGCAGCACAATGAAGTGCGGTTCCTTGCCACTTGCTTCCATGATTTACATCAGCACCATGATCAACTAAATATTTAACAATTTCTAAAGAGCGACTTGAGGCAGCACAATGAAGTGCAGTTCCTTTCCACTCCCGCGCATGATTTACATCAGCACCGTGTTCAACTAAATACTTGATAATTTCTAAAGAACGACTTGAGGCAGCACAATGAAGTGCAGTTCCTTTCCACTCCCATGCCTGATTTACATCAGCACCGTGTTCAACTAAATACTTGATAATTTCTAAAGAGCGACTTGAGGCAGCACAATGAAGAACAGTTCCTTTCACTTTGTGTTTATGATTTACATCAGCACCGTGTTCAACTAAATATTTGATAATTTCTAAAGAGCCGCCTGAGGCAGCAGCACGAAGTGCAGCTCCTCCTTCGAGCACATTTTCACACTCGGCAACCAAATATTTCACCAAATCCAATCTTCCATATCGCACCGCAAAGTGCAATGCTCTTTTTCCAGTTTTTTTTTCTCATGAACATTAACTTCATTTTCCAGCAGTTTTTTTACATCTTCAAGACTTCCCTTTTTACATGCTTCCCGAAGACTCATCATATTTCTAAGCCTACAAGATGGAGAACACTTTACTATTTTGTAGTGATAACACACTTTGGAGTTGCATGAAATAATCTTTTGACCATGGCAAATGGTTTCCATAGTTCTGAAAACAGTCGTTTGAATAATTTTGTAACATTACTAAAACTAAACTTAAAATAGCGGAGTAAAACTCAGTAAAAACCACAATGCCATTCGGCAAACTGCTCTTCATGCAGGTGCATTGTCTGTGGCTTGTATTTATACTAAAGGTGAACTCGATGATCGTCGCATGCAAAAGAAAGGTGTCAAAACAGGACCAAATTGAAAACAAATTCTCTTTGACGACAAATGTCTGGATCTTGAAGGTTGTATACTAGTGATGTTTTAATGAGCTGTACTGAAATTTTAAAAAGTTCTTTGCTTTGCTGAAATGGCTTGCTGATTCGTTAAAGAATTCTGGCACTAAAAAATACAAGGTTAAAAACAATGACTGTTTAAAAATGGCGTAATGATAATGTAACAATAACTTTCAGTCGCTACATGGCCACAAAAAAAACCCAGAGGTCTCTACAAATGTAGTAAGTAAAACATTGGACATGAATAAAATGAAGAAATTCAATTTAACTGCAGATTTGAGTGACCATGGTGTGGTCTCCGAAGTAAATTGTAGTTGCCACAAGAACTATTAGACATTTAACAACGGTTCAGAAGTAGCAATAATTTTAGTAGCTATGCAGGAAGTTGTACCTATTAAACAAAGAAGTTCATAAACTCTAACTATCATCCTAACCTACACCTCAATCCAAAGAAACCAATCCAATATTATTCTTAACTCCTAATCTCTAGTTTAAAACTGAACTTTAATCTAACTCTAATCCTAAATCCTACCCTAAACTTTATCCTAACCCACATCCTATTACCCACTGTAACCTTCATTCTGACCAATTCTTTCATTCTAACTTCGATATTAGCTACTTATCTTGATTCCAATCATTAAACAATATTTAGTGTCCACATCATGAATTTGATACTGATCTGTAAATTATTGTTAAACTAATCCAACTCTGCACTTAACTTCGTTCTGATCCTGCACTTGTATCCTGTTAATGTAACTGCGGAGTTATAACCAACTTATTCCCATGTCTTTTTTATCAACACACTTGAACAGCTTTATCTACGTCTGATAGCTATGTTCTAGAATTCCCAAGTGCGAGACGGTAGTGTTCTTGGGATTCACTACAATGACTACGATTTGTATCAAGTTGATCTGACAAATTGGTAAAATACATGAAGACGCAAGTCATTCCCTGTCCGCGATTCAACGTAGCCTTAAAAATCCCCATCAATACCACTCGTAACATTAGGCGAAGTGAACACCTGAGCAGGCTTCTTGTTATTACAAGCAAGTTGAAATATTGCTTGTAAGCACATTCCAAAGACCGCGAGTGAACATTTTTGTACATTGCAGCCTAATGTATAATGATATAAAGTATCATTACTCACCAACTTTAAAATGCTACATCAGTACATATTATAAAACCAGATAAAGCTTCCAAAAGATGCAAAAATTTATTACAAACTGATTGCTTTAGTTCAGTTGTCTCGAGAACACTTCCTCTTTCTTCCAAAGTTCATATTCCATCACTCAAATTTCCACACTATGGCTTTAAATTTCCTTAATTGCCTTAAAATTAGATGTAATTTCCGGGAAATATCCTAGGTGAATAAAAGGTTAAGCCCCGTTTACACTGTCAAAGTTTCTGTGATCAATGTGGAAATTTCGAATAGGTAACTCCTAAGTTTTCAAAGGTATACTAAAAATTTTTAAGGGAATTAAGTGCTCAACACCGAACTACTTCACTCTGATATGTCTTCCAAATTTTTCAGAACGTAGAATTTCCCTATGGAAAATTCTTACTTTGATCACAGAAATTTTGATAGTGTAAACCGGCTTGGGTAGCTTGCTCTGCGTAACTGCGTAACTGCGTAACTTACATCGTGCTCACCTCTACAGAGTTTTGTGGACTCACTTGACTCAAGGGACAGAAAAAAGATCAGAAACAGAATGGCCACTCATTGGTGCGACGTGCGCTCGTATTTTCATGCAAAAATATGCAGTTTACTTGCCAAAATGCCGAGCGAGCTCGTACCGTGTGTTTATTGGCCACAAAGTGTCATTGGCTGGCTAGGAAAACGACGGGCCGCCAACATGCGTAAATCGTAATGCAACATGCGCAAGCGCAAAAACTTCAAAGCTTCTGACGTAAGTGACCCTTCTGTAGGGGATCATTGTTGTGTGCTCAAGGCCTGCAGAAGCTTGGTCACAGGAAGCACGCCAGTGCTCTTTGATAATAGAGAATAGAGAGCTAAAGGAAGCTACATTTTTGACAACACCAACGGCATGAGGAACGTCATAGGACTGGTCGATTGGTGCAAAACGTCAGGAGCCGGTTGTTCGTACGCCGTTTAGCTTAAACGGTGGATAAGGCACAATTCACTGCCACACATTTTCTAAAACTTTCATATCAAATCTTATGTAATTAAACTATAGATAATTACATAATAATAGTATTCAGCTAAAAAAACATTCAATTTCGTAGTTCAAGGAATACATAAATATGATTTCTATTTGAACTTAAACCACCGTTTAAGCTAACCGCGCTTCGAACAACCGGTCCCAGGTTTACTTCCGGTAGACTTCTGTATAGTCTAAAACGCTGCTTGTTTTAATGATGAGCTCTCTCTTGTTTATAACGCACAGGATAGGAAATTCTATTAAAATTATTCACTGGACATGAATTAAACAAGGCTTACTTGCAAGTGGAAGTTTCATTGTAATTCTGTGAGTTATTGGACAAGGAAACGAGGTAGTAACTCATCTGCGGGTTGCGCTAAAGTTGTATCAAAGACAAGAAAAATCTGGAAAGGAGACTTCTATATATTCGCACCCCTGTAATGTAACTGTTACTAACAATCACTCGCTGCTTTAAAGACAGAACACGTCATCTGCGTGCACAAATCTCTCACAATTAATAATACTTTATTCAAACAAGGGATACCAGTATTGGTACTTAGAATACAAGCCAACATATACTACTTTACAACAAACAGTATATATATATATATATTATATAGATATCATAATATAACATATAGTGTAAAGTATTAATAGTGTCCTTTCACGTACATAACTACAAAGTATCAAAGAATCTCAATATATCATATCAACAAACTTTGTGAATTAAAAGATTTAAAAGCCTGGTTGATTTTATATAAATTATCGAAAAACTTCCGTCGTAAAAAGTAAACACAGTGTTCCTACATGACTCCCTCGTCCAGCAGTCTACGCATAGAAGTTATATGATATATAACGTCCCCGTTTAATTTTTGGGTGTAGGGTCCACGCGCAGGCTCGTCCAGTTGCTCATAAGACTTCAATCAAACTTCCGCACGTAACAGAAAAATATACTAAATTTGCAAACTCAGCAGGTCTACATTTACGACACTTTGCAACCTTTCGCCACCAAACTTTCCACTTTTATTACAACCAATATGTTCTTTTTAGCAGCATAAATGAATTTACTTTTTTTTGCCTAGATCGAAATTTAGTCCGTAAGGGAAATTTTTCATTGAATGTGTTTGGCTTGCAGGAGCTACAGATTCTGTAAAGAACAATGCACGTGCAAAGGACACTGCTGATAGCCAACGTGCAGTCGCGCATTTAGAAGCGTTCCGAAAAATGTTTGAGCAATTTGATTGGTGAATGAAACATGAACTGCTCAACATTTTTCGGTACGCTGAATTGCCATGACTGTATAACTGCGTCGTTTTTCTCGATATAAGAAACGTGTTTGACTCAATAAATCATGATATATTCCCTGATATTAATCTTTATCCATTAGCCATGTACCTGAAGAAGTTGAGTAGCTAGCATGTCCGACTAGTCAAGACTTGTATTACAGTATCAAATATGAATCATGAAATTCCAAACATGCTTTCGTCAGTGACTGTACGTGACTATATTGTAAGCACATTTCGAACGTGAATAACTCTGGGCATTAATATGCTTATAACTCCAAAATGGGATTTTGGTGATTCGGAGTAAGCTTAAAAAGTTAGTTAATAAGTTCCTGGATTTTGATCTAGACGTATAGTTTCGGAGATATAAGCGCTCAAACAGGGAAATTTGTCCATTTTTAGTGAAAAGAAGAATAAAGCAGAACTCCTGAATCCAAGGAACCTGTCTCCAGAAATTTGTATTCGTAGGCATACTTGAGAGAGTATGACCTGGACATGTTCTTTATTTACCCAGAAAGCTGTTCTTTCAGCTCAGGTATAAGAAAGATCCATTAATTTTATAGCTGTGCAAATGATGTGTTCCCTGCAACCAGGCCACCGCGTGCACGGAAATTTTTTAAAGACAGGCACTTTGAGCACTTATACTGTACGTCTGCGTTCAAATCTAATCTAGAACTCATTAACTAACTTTTTAAGCTCCATCACAATCATTGAAAACCCATTTTATGGTTATAAGCACTTTTTGCCGCGATTTTTCTCCTTTTAGTGTATGTGATCGAGTAGATTAACTGGCGAGTGCATTAGCAAAATTGTTGGACCAAGTATACTCGCCAGTTATCCACTTCATCACATCGTTCAACACAAGAAAAATCGCATCGAAAATCGCCCATGTGAACTGGCCTTAGAGTATGATGATATGATGTTCCAATACTCATCAACTTTAAAATGCTACATCGATCCACATTTTAATAACATGATGAAGATTTCATAAACTACAAAAGGTAAACTGATTCTTTTGGTACAGTGACGTCAAGAACTTTCCTCATTGTTTGAAACAGACCTCTTCAGTTTACATGCAAATTAACCCATTTCAAATCACATGGCCTGAAATGGCGATTGACTAACATGATTTCAAAAGGGTTAATTTTTATGCCAGCTGAGAAGGTCTATTCTCTAAATGTTCTTTCGAAATAATATCAGTGTTGCTTAAATTTCAAAAACCCAGGAAAAGCACCTTCAATTTTGCGCGGTTTGTAACTCTACCTTTCTCGCACGTCTTTTGCAATACATATCTTCTACTTAAGCTCAATTAAATACGACCATATTTTCGTACAAGTATTTTCGTATTTCGTTGACTTCACAACAAGAAAAAAAAGACTAAAAACTGCTCAGAAGGGAAGCAAATTCAAACGCTTTCGTTTGAAACTTCGTTTGCCATTTTTAGTAGAAAAAAAGAACGGAGCGAGCTGCATAGCCGTCAATTTCTTGCTTCCATTTCCCCCTATCTGAATCTCAAGGCCTCCATTGCAATTGTAAATTGCTGCTCAATTCATTTGAATTTCAATAATATTACTTTTCAAAAGTCAAAGTACATATCTGAGATGAAAATCAACTTTTCAAGATAGACAGAGAATACCAAGAAATGAATATTGATACTAAGGCAGAGTATTATGCAATTATAAGCATTGATCCCGTCTAATGAAACTCTGGATAAAGCTCACACTTCTGTTGAAAAGCATGAAACGTTGCCTCTAAATGAAGACCTTTTGATTGATTGTGAAAGTGAGAAATCGAATTGGGCATCGTGTGCGGCAACTGCGTCAGTGCTTGGAGACCTTGGAACGGCAATGCAAACGCTAGCTTCTACAACCGAACAGAATGAGACTTTTAACCCACCGAAGTTTCATGTACGAATTGTGGAGCTTTCTGAACGAGCAATCCAGCATGCCTGTTAGCCGAGGAGAAACTCTGACTACAAAATACTGAAGTAATTACTATCCTACTTGATGTCGTTCGCACATTGCCACGTCAGGGCTCGGGATTCCGAGGAGGTGATAATGATACAGAAGGAAATTTCTATCAAATCACACGTCTTGTAAGTAGACATATTTCGTCTTTGAAGCACTGGTTTTAAACCAAAAATATGAAGCAGTTTCAGGTGACATATATGTTCGGAAAGTCTCAGAATTCGTATATTCAATTGTTAGCTGGTGTTGTCCGTCAGGACATGGTGCATGAAGTGTCCCTTGCTGGCATGTTTGGTGCAATGGCTGATACAACACCTGATGTCCCAAATATGGATTAATTGGCATTTGCTGTTTCATTACTTTTTATTACAAACGACCAGCCAGTAGAAAGCCTTGTTCAAGTGAAAGAGCTAGGCGACAGATAAAATTGAGAAGGAATGGCAAACGAAATTTTGTCGTCATTAGCGGAGTGTAAGATCGGCAAGTCAAGGTTACGTTTCAGACATATGACAGCGCTTCCAGTATGTCGGATACATACAATGGCGCCCAAAAGAAGCTTTCTGGCAAGTTTGAACGAGCGATAATCTACGTACCATGTATTGCTCATGGGGTAAACATAGTTAGTGAAGCAATATTTCCAGTGCTCTCAGTTCTTGAAGCAATATACGTGTTTTTCAACGCAAGTACAAAGCGCTCAGAGGTATTAGTCGATTTACTCAAAGAAGTTGAAAATGCGCTACAGATAAGGAATTTGTCAAGAACACGATGGACAGTTCGTCCTGAGTCAGTCGAAGCCGAATGGAGAAGCTCTGAGACTGTTGTTGGAGCACGCAGAGCAATAAATTGAAGAGAAATGTTCATCCAGATACCAAAACCAAAGTATCTGGTTTAATGAGTCAAATGCTAAGATTTGATTTCATTGTCTCACTACTCTTCGCCAAAAACGTTTTTGTCAAAACAAGGGTAATGACAAAGGTTCTACAAAAGAAACCGTTGATATAGCTGGTGTTATTGAAGCTTTAAAAGTGACCGGAGAAAACAATCAGAGGATCAGAAAATCAGAATCGGTAATAGACGATCTCGTAGACGCAGCTGTGTCATTCGCTGCGAAATTGGAAGTCGATGCAGTTTCCGAATATGAAAGATATCACAGAACTAGGACATTACCAAGACGCCTTGACGAAAGACAAAGCACTTCTGTAGAAATGAAAATGCGAACTTTTACTAGAAAGAGTTCGCTCTTAATTGCTCTAGACACCCTTCTTGTAGAGATACGACAAAAACTGAAAATATGCAGTCTGCATTTAAACCTCTATTGAACGGTCTTTGCCCAACACAAATGCCGTCTTACAAGCAAATTGAAGAATTTGGCAAGATCTATCAAAATAACTTCCCACACCCACCCTTGGTGTTTGCCGAATCTGAAATGTTCCTTTCATACCTTCATGAACATGGGAAATGCAACAGCATCACAGATTCAGATATTACCTACAGATAAGCTGCTGATCTAGCACTTTGCCGGAGTCGTATTGGCCTACTTCCCTTTCTTGCAAAAGCATACAGACTTTTGCTTACCGCTGCTCTTATAGAATACAAAGATGGCAAAAGCTTCAGGAAACTCACGTTTGTCAAATCTCGCAGTAGAAATTCAAGGGGTAACAAGAGGCTTGATTCGCTATTGCTTCTGGCATGTGAGAAAGATCTGGTTGAGAAGGTGGATCTCCGAAAACTTGCAAAAGTGTGGGTTGGAATTAAACCATAGAAATAATAGACATACAATGCTTGCTCCCTATTTGGCTTCCATAAAAACTTTGTCTCCACAAAATGGCTGAATCAAAAAGGCATTTTTACTCGATCCAGACACTTGCAATCAAGAATTTCGCGCGGTTTTGGGACTTTTGTACAAGGAGCGGAGGAGCGAGGCTTTCCAATCACTGATTTCTATATAACCGGATTGCGCATCCCTATTTGTCGGCAGTGAAAATTTTGAAGCCATCGCGGCCATCTTGGTACTGCAAATTCGTGACTGGTTACCATGGTTTCGTTTAACCGGAAATGTTTTGGCGGCCATCTTACTCTAAATTCGTCGTTTTCGCTGGTTTCAATTTTTCAGCCGGATGCGCAATCCAGTTATATAGAATTCAATGTTTCCAGTTTTGTTTCAACATGTTTTGTTTGTATTTCGTGAAATTGTACATCGGTTGACGAAAGTTACGTTTATTACGGTGATCCACATGGTAGATTTAAAGCTTCAGCAGAGGATTTGCTGGTAAAATGCTTGTCGAGTTGGTGTCTATTGTAAAAATCGGGCGAAATTATTTATGGATTTGTGGTGAGTAAAAGATAAATATACTTTTTTTTTGTGGCTTTATAGTATTTCTGTTTTTTTGTTATTATTTTGGACGTGTCGCTTGAGTTTTTTTCACGTTACTTGTTTTAGTTTTAAGTCAACCCGAAAACAACAGTATACAATATTAAAGAAAAAAATTAAATTTTTGCAAACATTTATATGTAAAATGATTGACAATTTTCTTGACTTTCTGCTTCAGTTTTTTGCCCTCTCTTTGTAGCTGCTAGTACAGCCTAATGCCGAACAAGTGTTTTGCACTCTTTTCTTTCAAATGAAAGTTTCTGTTAGTCACATAGTTTACATGATTGTGTGAAACTTGCCAGAAAACACTTAAAATTCCCGCTCCAGGCCGATTTCGAAGTGGTGCATTCAAAAGGGCACTCACGGTGAAAAAGTGGAGACATGATTCGTCATCAGCAAGCATTCTATGTCTATTATTTCTATGAATTGAACACAGGTGCATTAAATTGATATAACTGCAAATCTGCCAAGACTTGACTTCAATGATGTGCAACTATAAAAGTTTTCTGAAAATTAAAAGAGCATGAAGTATGAGGGGGCCCAAGAGTTAATAAATTCCTGAAGGGGCCTAAAAGTTTGTTAACACCCGCCAATTAAATATTGGTTGGCACGGCCCTGGTAAACACAATTTGCAAGAAAAGCCGACTCCCATATTACTCAGTCCATTTGGTAGGTAACAACCTATTTAAAGGTTATTTCGTAATGATTATTATGAAAACATGTAAACACCATACGCAATTTAAGTCAACAGAAGTGTTGGTATGCATGATGTTCAAGAAATTTTATAATTGTAGTCTTATAAAAAAGCAGTGACTATGTACATTTTTGAGAATGGCTACTGGCATAGGCTACCCGGCAAGAATTATCAAAAAATATCAAAATCTAACTGAATATAACAGAAAATGTGAAAATTACTAAATTTTTTGCCGCAAAATGTGTAATTGTGATTGACATGTGTGAACAGGTGTGATTATAGTGTGCTACACTTTCGGCACTAACGATCTACCTCATTCTCGTTTGGCCAATTTAGATAGTCCTAAAGCTTTAATGCCTTTGCATCTCCGTCGCTGAGGCATGGTGGAAAATGCAGAGTGCGGAGTCGGGGTACAGAGTCTCTTCAAAAAACGATGATTTACGATAAACGCACCATTTTAACACGACTCCGCTAAACAAATCTTGTAAAAGTTTAACTACAGCACATAATTTACTATTTGCACTCACCCCATTGTCTTTAATGAAATTTACCGGGTCCAACTAATTCATTCTGGTGTTGATAAAAATGTTGTTAAACTTTGCTCTTTCTGCACGTAAACGTTTGAGTTTAAATCCTCGTTTCAAGTGTCCTTCAACCTGCCAACACTTCGCGCTGTACTGCGCAATATAAATTGCAATCGCAATACAAGGAACATCGCAATAAAAGTTGCAGAGTTACTGCATGCATGAATTTCTGGCTTATTCTTAGCTTAACATTTACAATACATGGATCAGTGGTTAATTAAGTACATTTTATATTTATAAATTGGTTACGTCTTTTTCGATGCAAAAACTGTCTTCTATTCAAGATCTTTATTTTTGTTACGTTATTCTACTCTTACATTAATTTTGCTTATCGAGTTCATACCCCGTGAATTATGTGCTGCTCCTGAAGAAATGTTTCATGGAGAGGAATGCAAAGTTTTGACAAGCAACGTTGGAAATAGCAGTTTTAATGTTCTCGAAGAAAACCGTTCAGGTGCTTTTCCAAAATTTATCAATTACTTCCATGCCATGTTTCCATAAATCTTTTGGCAAAAAATCTGGGACATGCAACTTTGCAATGGTTTTATCCACATGCAGAAATGTAGGTTTAAAGGATTCTTGCAACGACACCAATCTCTTCCACTCGCTTAAAACTTGTTGTTTTTTTGGCCTTAGCGTCGTGTTTGAAAAACGTCTTGCCAATTTCCAAGCGAATTTTCCCAGTAGTTTTCCGTTTTCTTTTTTGATGAAGTCAACAATACCAATATAATAATTGATCATTTCACTATCATCTACATACTTTACCAAGTGTGTTATTGCTTCTTCATGCTCGATATTTTGTAGACCATTTATTTTTTCATAATCTCGGTCCCAAGACTTCATGACTTCCAATGCAGCTTTCTGGTCGCTATGCTCCAGCTTTTCTGTGAAGAAATTCCTGTTGCTGTCATAATACTTAGCCAATCGTCCAAACTTCATCAAACTTGCCGTCATCTTCAACATGCCCAGCATGTCTCGCATTGGCTGTTGGTGCTGCTCCTCCAAATCAGGTATAATACATTGAATGACATCAAGATATATCATACCAGGGTGTGCCCCAACATTTCGATCATTCCGAAGAATTTCGACCATTTCTTTATGAGCGTCTCCCCAAGTCGTGGATTTGCTTTGAATTTCTTTCCACACAGTAGAACCAGATTTTTTGATGTAATCCTCCATTTGTTTAAATCTTCTAGTGAGGTAAAAGCGTTCTCCAGGAGGAATTACAAATCTGGCTACGTGATCCTCCCATTCCCAGGTTACTTGGCTTATCGCCAAGGTATCATCCAGCTCTTCAACTTTCTTTTGTAAGCTTGCAACGTCGTCACGAAGATCTTCTATTTCCATAGAACTTTGTACTCGCTGTATTAGCTTAAAACCATTATCGACCATGCCAAGCTCATTTTCGATCTCTTGCAATATTTTATCAAGTGCATATTTTTCCTTACTGTCGAGATAATTTGATATGAATGGATACTGAGATGGAACTGGTCTAGCCTCCATTGAGTCACCTTCCATCTATGTAAAAGAGGTTTTAATAAGTATAGCTTGCTGAGTAAGAAATTATAGAGACAGGATTGATTGCTTGTAATTATTAAAATAAGACAAGAGAAATATAAGCATAGGTAGAACAACAATATGTAAATCATGACGAGAAAAGATAGTAGGTGTGTAAGTAAGTGACAAGTATATGCATGCAGTCAGAACACAACAAGTGGTTGCTACAGTGCCCTGTATGAGCAAAAATCAGCATGACCATTCTGTAAACAGAATGTATAAACTGAGTTGCGAAGATTTAGTCTGCGGCTTTCTTTTCTTCATACGCTGGAAAGTACCAGTCGTAAATTACTTAAAAGGCTTCGGTGAAGAAGTGGAGTATTGTGAGGGACATGAAATTATATTGCACTATGAAGACTATACAAGAGGAAACATTGATCTGCCAAATACAATTAAAGTTACAAAGTTGATACTAACAAAATATGAATGTGCTTAACTTAAGTATATAGATATACTTATCCAAACGAACAGTTAATTGCTGCCGAGCGTCAGCGAGGCAGCACACTAATCACGTCACCGCCGCTCGTTACGGAGTCAAATCTCGATTTCTGTCACGATGTCGTGCAACACCTGAACCTCTTTGGGTTTGAAGTTTTTTTGAATGGGGGAGCGGTCATTGATTTAAATAAACATCCCAATACGCATCGTGTTGCATTTCAATTCGTTCATGCCACAACAAGACTTTACAAAGCAACTTTTTAAACGAGATTTTGGCGAATATTTGAAGGAAGTTATTGTGTCATTACTTCTTTCAGGGGATTTTAATCAGGGCGAGGAAAATTTCAGTGTGTAGTCTGAGAGAAAGCAGGGTGCTTTCATGACTTTAATGGCACGTTTAACAGCACGACACATGCCATAAATGAATTGTACTAAAGCAGCAGTTGATAAGGTGCTACTGCTTGGTGATAGAATGTATTTGCAATCACTAGAGTGGGTTGATGTCAGGAAGTAACAGTGAAACGTGTTTATCTAAAGATGAGTTGCAAACTGAGTTGGGCAATATTTTCTATAGAAAAAACATTTCATTTGAAATATGCTTGCCTAAAAGTGGGCGTCTGATTAAATCACGCGTTTATTGTGGCTCAGCCCATTACGGCTACTCACGAAGCTATGGTACAGCCTATTGAGGCCACAAAACAAAGTGAAATACCGCCTGTTATGGCTGCACAACAAAAGGAAATATAGCCTGTTGACTGTTGTAGCTGCGCAACCACATGAAGCTCCCATTGTGGTGGAACATATTGTGCTATTTGATTCTCAAGGTGATTTGCAAGAGGCAGAAGGATGTAGTCCAAACTCAGCAAGGCTAGATCAAGTGTGTTACATACGTTTTGGAGAAGGGGCCGTTCACAAAATACGTGACGCTTTCGGGGGTAGGGGGCCATTAATCATGTGCCACGCATCGTCACAAGGGGGAAGGGGCTGAAGTTGCGTTTTGATGTTTATGGTGCATGTAAAATAGGTATGAATGGTGTGGGGAGGAGTCTGTAGATACCACAGAACTACACATTCCTCTTTGTACAGCACGAGAACGTGGAACTACCGTGTTTAAATCAGACAAAAGAGCCCCAGAAACGGAACGTTCTGAACAGACAAATACCATTGTAAACTGGAAATTTTATATTAAAATTCAAATTTCTGATCATGTTTATTAACAATGAACGGCGGAGAAGGGAGGTGGGGGGTAGTTCGTCTAATGTCATGTAGTTTTGCATAGAGTGTAACACTAAACGTCACAAAGCGTCACAGGGGGTAGGGGATGTAAAAAAATGGGCAAAAACGTGTCACGTATTTTGTGAACAGCCCTCAAGAACTTCAGGTTCTTGTTATAACAAACGAAAACATTGATTCATCCTATTTTGATATTCACTCAGCCCTTGCAGATACTTTTTCTCTGAAAATGAGAAATAGCTAGACGATTGTTATTTTTGAAGGCTATATGATGACTTCCCTTACGAAAGTAATTTCTAGTAATATGAATATCCCAGGATTTTGACTATACATGTTATTATAATGTATAATTAAATTTATATATCTTAATATAATGTTTTTATTACGTTTATGAAAAAATGCTACATAAAATAACCAGATTTTACTATCATATATCACAGTGAAACGAAACTTTAGTTATCATGCTAGTGAACATTCATTATGCAGTAATAGTGCACGTTGAATGGCAAAACTCTCTCTTTCACTAGTTATCTGTGAAGTTCTTGAAAAAGTTTCCTAATGATAATCACCGATTCTTTCTATCAAATTTGGATTTTGGAAACAAGGTTACTGTCTTGTTGTTTATGAATTGTGTAATTGCAGTGAGCAAAGCCCTTGCCATATTTACAGTGTTCCAAGTGAGTAAAAATATAGAATATTAAAGTTAGATGACACATTAAATTTTTCAAGAACAAACAGTTGTGAGTAGTAGACGTCGCAGTTGTATTGATCGTAATAAAACCGTTATTTATAAATATTGTAAAGAGATACCAATGCATAGTTAAGACAAGTAATAAATAGTAATAGAACTAGCACAATGAAAAGTGGTCTTAAATTATTTTCAACAACTGATAATTTCATGAAACAACAAAACATAAATGAATATTATAGACAAAGGAACATAAAAATACTTATATCCAATGGTGAAATCATAGGATAAAGAGCAAATATTAAATCAGAGTACGGTCATGTCACCTATTTCCTTTGAATATCAAGGCAAAAAAATGGAAATAAGCTTAAACAAACCCAAAATAAAGAAAGAACTGTACTTTTTGTCTTTTGGCACTGCTAAACTGTCTGTTTCAAGCAAGATGTGCGTCAGGAACAAGCCAGTTGCTTTCACAATCTGCTAACACGTGTTTTGAAATTTGTAATATGGCTGCCTATGAAGCATATTTGCAGCAATGGTAGTGATTGGCTAAAGATGATGCAAGGGCATCTGTGATTGGATAATGTTCTGTTTACAACAATATCACACATGCCAAGAAAAGCTATAAAATTTGCATAAGAGATGTATTCAAGGTTTTTTGAAAAGGCTGAAATGTTATGCATTGAAAACCGAAATTCTACATATCAATATAGTTGAAAAAATATATTGAAGTCTCTGAAACAAAGTATAATAATAATAATAATTTTATTTCCATCACACCATCCCTGGTGTATAGGAGGTAATAATACTAACATACATTGTAATGATTGTATATAAATAACAATGAATAAATAACTGAATAGCTAAACAATAACATTAACTATAAGCCTAAAACATAGATTTTTATAAGTAATCTAAACTAAACATGTAAAATATAGTTAATTGTTATCGTTGAAAGTCTTCATTACTTGGTAAATGTATTTACCGATACAATTAACTATACTTTTGTCATTCATTGATATGCCGTATAAGAAAAGATAATACGGTCTTAATGAACGAAAATTGCGGTTAATAACTAATAATTCTTTCTAAAAAACTTCCCAGAGATTTTTTAACTTAGTATTATCACTGTTTGAAAAGTAGTGATATTCGTCACCTATCTCATTCGAGTCACAAGCTGAACATAGACTTGAATTGTGTTCGATATTGGCGTATCTTTCTGTTTCAATTGGTAACTTATGAGCAGATATCCTAAACTTAGTAATTGCTTGACGATATCTCACTGTTTCCACTAGCGATAAATAACTTTCAAATTTCATATCTGGTTTTACAAGTTAAACACCTGCAACTTATGATATTGTGAAATTTGATTTTTCCGAAAAATATTGTATATTTTACATAATTCAATTTTGTTATCTTTAGCTACATTACTGATATCACTTTTTTTCCGAACTGAAATATTTTCCAAGGAGCCAAAGTTACACATCTCTAGCAAGAAATCATTGAATTTTGCAATCTGATAACGTGATTGAACGCATATATGTGCTGCCTTTCCGACTAATTGATTTTCATAAGTTGAACTATTTATTCTTAACCAATTTTTGATCAGTAAGGTGGATATCTTATAATCATTGGAAATCTCGTCAATTCCGCTATTACTGCTACATTTTTTGATTTGGAGTGAACTCCAAGAATACGTTTGCAAAACTTAATATGCAACTTTTCAATATTCGAAACCATGCTAAAAAATTTTTTCTTAAGCATATCCATATTAAATTTTGTTACTCTTCCCAGCAAATGCGCTCCCCATACCTCAGACCAACACAACAGTATAGGCGAAATCAAAGCCGAGAATAATTTTAACAGTACTTTAACTGGTACACTGTCCACATTGGAAAAGTTTTTAAACATGCTGTTGTATGCACCCAGTGCTTTCATACACTCCTTTGAGACTCCTTTAAGACTTATACTCCCAAAGATTAAAATCTTAGACTCTTTTTTGATTAATCTCTAACTTCCATTTTTTCACATAGTCTTCCAATCTCGCAAGACTCTCCTTTAGTCCCGACTTAGACTGCGATAATAGAACTAAATCATCAGCATAGAGCAAGCAATTTACCTTTGTACCACCCAAATATACCGGATCACACTGTGGGGAATTCAATAATTCAGGAATATCATTTACAAAAATATTAAATAAAGATGGGCTCATATTACAACCCAGTTTTAGACCAATGTTCGAAAAAAATAATGGAGTACATCCCGTGGAGAGTTTTACTGAATACTTAACTGAGGAGAACATGCTTAATAAGATACGTACAAAATTCTTACTACAACCATATTGGATAAGCTTGAAAATAGACCTTCGCGCCATATACTATCATATGCCTTTCGAAAGTCCACAAAACAAGCGTATAATGGTTTCTTTTGTGTCCTATAAAAATCTATTAACGTTTTCAGCACATGTGTTCTAAATGATGTTCTAAATCCATATCTAAATCCAATTTGATGTTTATTTAAAATCTTATTTTCTTCAAAAAAAATATTAAAACGAGAATTTTAGAGTTAAAGTAAAAAATTTCCCCAACCAACTACAAATGCAAATTCCCCCTGTAATTTCCAGGATCAGAATGGCATCCTGATTTGTAAATAGGTACAATATAACCTTCTGACCACTTACGAGGAAAAGATCCATAAAATAAAACATAATTGAAAAGTTTAACAAAGTATGGTGCGAGTGCTTCCACAGCAACTTTAATAATTTCATTGCTGATTGTATCTCCAGTACTACTTTGTTTTATTTTAAAGTTTCTTTGCTGATGCACAAATTTCATGCACAGTTATCGGTGCATTTAGAATATAGTAAGAATTTATAGACCAAAGCCGATAATCTTTAACAATCTGAGTCTCCCTGTCAGAAATTACGCCGGTTGCTTTCTTTCCATTTAAGTTTTGAAATAATCGTACCATAGTTGAGGTAAAATCGCATCTTGTGTACAAAAGTGTTATTTAATTTTACAGATTTTACCAGCTTCCAAAACTCCTTTGGATCACTTTCTTCCATAAGTTGAATTTTGTTTAACATTTCATTTTTAAACGTTCTCTTCAATCGTTTGGTAAGTCTTTTATAGTCTTTCTTGATCTGACAAATTGAAAAAATACATGAAGACGCAAGTCATTCCCTGTCCGCGATTCAACGTAGCCTTAAAAATCCATATCAACACCACTCGTAACATTAGGTGGAGTGAACGCCTGAGCAGGCTTCTTGTTATTATTACAAGCAAGTTGAAATATTGCTTGTAAGCACATTTCGAAGACCGCGAGTGAACATCTCTGTACATTGCAGCCTAATGTATGATGATATAATGAATCAATACTCACCAACTTTAAAATGCAACATCAGTACATATTATAAAACCAGATAAAGATTTCAAAACATGCCAAAATTTATTATAAACTGATTGCTTTAGTTCAGTTGTCTCGAGAACACTTCCTCTTTCTTCCAAAGTTCATATTCCATCACTCATATTTCCACACTTCGGCTTTAAGTTTTCTTACTTTCCTTGAAATTGGATGTAATTTCCGGGAAAATTCCTTGGTCAATTATGGGTTAGGCCCCGTTTACACTGTCAAAGTTTCTATAGGTAACTCCTGGAAATGAAGTGCTCAACACCGAACTACTTCACTCTGATATGTCTTCCAAATTTTTCAGAACGCAGAATTTCCCTATGAAAAATTTTTACTTTGATCACAGAAATTTTGATAGTGTAAACCGGTTGGGTAACTTGCTCAGCGTAACTGCGTAACTTGCATCGTGCTCATGTCTATAGAATTTTGTGGACTCAATTGACACAAGGCACAGAATAAAGATCAGAAACAGAATGGCCACTCATTGGTGGAACGTGTGCTCGTATTTTTATGCAAAAATATGCAATTTACTCGCCAGAACGCGGAGCGAGCTCGTACAGTGTGTTTATTGGCAACAAAATGTCATTGGCTGGCTAAGAAAACGGCGGGCGGCCAACATGCGTAAATCGTAATGCGACATGCGCGAGCACCAAAACTCCAAAGCTTCCAACGTAAGTGACCCTTCTGTATGGGATCACTATTGTGTGCTCAAGGCCTACAGAAGCTTGGTCACAGGAAGCACACGCCAGTGCTCTTTGATAATAGAGAATACAGAGCTAAAGGAAGCAACATTCTTGACAACACCAACGGCATGAGGAACGTCAGAGGACTGGGTCAAGCACAGTGATTGGTGCAAAACGTCAGGGACAGGATGTTCGTGCGCCGTTTAGCTTAAACGGTGGATAAGGCAGAAATCAACAACACTGCCACACATTTCTAAAACTTTCAACCCAAATCTTATGTAATTAAACTATAGATAATTACATAATAATAGTATTCAGCTAAAAAACTTTCAATTTCGTAATTCAAGGAATACATAAACATGATTTCTATTTTGAACTTAACCACCGTTTAAGCTAACCGCACTTCGAACAACCGGTTCCCAGGTTTACTTCCGGTAGACTTCTGTGTTGTCTAAAACGCTGCTTGTTTTAATAATGAGCTCTCTCTTGTTTATAACGCACAGGATAGGTAATCCTATTACAATTATTCGCCGGACATGATTTAAACAAGGCTTACTTGTAAGTGGAAGTTTGATTGTAATTCTGTGAGTCATTGGACAAGGAAACTAGGTAGTAACTCATCTGCGGGTTGCCCTAAAGTTGTATCAGAGACAAGAAAAATCTGGAAAGGAGAATTCTATACTCGCGCCCCTGTAATGTAACTGTTACTAACAATCACTCGCTGCCTTAAAGACAGAACACGTGATCTGCGTGCACGAATCTCTCACAATTATTCAAATACTCATTAATATTCATGAACCAAATTGTCTAATCAGATTCCGTTGTTTAGTCACGTGAAAGACTTTTATACCTGGTAAAATTCTTTGAATTCTAATTAGGATGAGGCATTATATAATTTTTCACGGTTCATTAGTATTCTTTATATAATGTTTCATCCTAATTAGCATTTTACATTGTTTCATTGTTCTTCATTGTTCTTCACGTTGTTCTACGTTTCATCCGTCATGCTCCATTCACAATGAGTATACACAATTAAAACCAGAACATTACTTTAAGCCAACAATGCGTCGTTTTTGAAGTAATTCAAAACATCTCGAACTCGCGTTTTATCACATTTAAAACGCTCGGCTGCGCCTCGCCTTTTAAATATAATAAAACCTTCCTTCTCGTGTTTTAAATACTACATAATATTTTATTCAAACAAAGGATACCAGTATTGGTACTTAGAATACAAATCAACATATACTACTTTACAACAAACAGCATATATATCAAAACTTATAACAAAATAACTACCTCTTTGTATATTATGTATATAAATAACATAATATAACACATAGTGTAACGTATTAATATCGTTCTTTAACGTACGTAACTACAAATTATCAAACAATCTTAATATATCATAGGAATATTTTCCAGATAACTGTAAAATATTGCTATCTTTCAAACTTAGTATATACTTAAACAAAATTTCTGAATCAAAAGATTTAAAAGCTTGGTTGATTTTATATAAATTATTGAAAAAGTTCCGTCGTAAAAGTGTAAACGCTGTGTTACTACATGACTCCCTCGT
>JAOBYK010863097.1:0-25926 GCA_025434845.1 Phenganax subtilis
GAATGAAGCCAGTTTTGTTTACTATCCACAGTGAAAATTTGAAGAAAATCCGTTGAATAGAACCACTTTTATGAGCAATTTTATGTGTCATACGAATTTATTCAATTGTCGCGCGCGGCCGGCAATTTCCGTACGCACTTCGGAGCCTCTTATCTCGGAACCGGGTCCCCCTATACCAAAAATAACCCCGGGAATCGCTTCCCGCTAAAATTTTCATCAAAATGGTGGTATTTTTGTCGGCTAGGGGTAAAACCAGTAAAACCATCGCTCACTTCCGGGGTTTTCCCATTGTTGACTACCTAAATACCGCGAAATAAACAGAATGATACCGATCGTAAAAATATAAATAAAAGACGTTTCGTTGGACCACTTTTCATGAAAATTACACCAAAAGAATTGTTATGAGGTAAGCTAAAAAATGGAATATGTAGTTTTTCGTGATTTTCGCTAGTTTTCTTGTAGTTTTGATTGTATTGCGCGCGACTAGAGTAAATATGATGATGTAAAGGGTACCCTTTATGGCAAAATAGCCCGTTTTAAAAGAAACAAAACACATCAATCGAAAGATAATTTCATGAGGCATTCAAATAAAATGTCATAGAGAGGAATAGAGACAGAATTCGCAATGAAAATCGCATGTGAAAATCTGTAAAAATACAATGTTTTAGAACAATTTTTGTAACAAAACGCTGTCGCCAATGAGCCAAGCCTTGCATGTCGCCACATGCAAGGCTTTTATACCTAGTAAAAAACTAGGGATACTAATTAGGATAAAAATTATATAAATAATCCACGAACTATATATACAATTCTTTCTAACTATTATAACATACATGAAAGAATTTCTCGATTCTGATTGGTTAAGAGCAGTGCCATTTTTAGGAAATACAGTGCAAAAACGAATTTCAGTGCAAATCTTCAAAATTTTCTTAAACTTGTTCAAAATAATTTTTAACTAAAGAAAAAATCAGTTCAGAAAATTTTTCGTGCATGTCCTTTTCACAAAGCATTGTACAGTTACCAGAGAGTTTATTCTTCTTGTTCAATATTTTCATGCAATAGCATGCTTTCTCTTGCAATTTGGACAACCATGCACTCGTAAGTTTTTCAAAGACTTCAAATTGCACTCTTCCCTCGAACTGGTGCAGTTTTGATAGTCTTCAAAACACTTACTCGTGCATGTTTTTTCCAAATTGCACTCAAAGCCGTACTACCGCCTCTACAAATAACAGTACTAGTCGACGTCGCTGTAATGAGGAAGTTTATGAAACTTCAAAACAGTGCAAACTTCTGTTTCTTGACATCTGAAACGCTCGGCTGCACCTAACGTTTTGAACATGATAAAACGCTTTTTCTCGTGTTTAAATTGTACATATAATGCACGAGTATTAGCGCCTTGCTCTTTTAGCTTGCAATGACAACTTTTCAGTATTATTTTAAGTGTAGGTTAAAGCCTGTTTTCCACTAGCTTTCTTCTTTTGATGCGAGGTGACTTATTTTTTTTTTAACTCATGCGCTTTCAGCTTAGACTAATTGGGTTTTAATCCGTTGCTCTTAATTGGAACAATAGAAAAAGTCGCTTTGCGCAGAAAAATATCGCTAGTAGAAAATAGGGTTAAAATTGATAGAACAAACGCTGTTATCATTCCTAAAACTAATTAACGTTCGACAAGTGCAAGATGTTTCACTAAAATTATAGTTTTTAGATAGTCTTTGCTATTATTCACAGTAAAGCACGCTTTTGTTGCCGTCAAATAAAACGCTTCATCTTATTGGAAAAAACTCACCCCTCTAACCAGAATTATGAACAGTGGAATTTAAAGTATACCTTAGGCTAACTTAGACTTTCTTTGCCTTTATGTCAGTTGAATGCCCTCGGGTTTGGAACAAAATATTTCATAGTATGTAGCATGGACAAGTTAAACTGCAGGGGCCGATCGTTCAAAGCTGGGTTAGTGTTAACATTGTGTTAACGAAAAGTTTAAAGAGCAAAATTTATAACCGCTAGTTTACTAAGTTGCGTACTTAGCCAATCAGATTTTGTCATACGCTGTCAACCAAAATTTCATCTGATTGGTAAGTTCAATTTCTCCCTAGAAACGGGGTAGCAATGGGGAAAATTAACAAAAATATTATACTATGTTCATTTTTTTTTCTTGTGAAACTTGTTTTTCTCAAAAAACATTGATTCAACATGGTATTAACAGTTCCTTTAAACCCGGAATAAATTTTACCTTAGTCTTTTTTCATATTGAACGTAGTTTTTGAACGCTGTTGGTAAAATTGGCTATGTTTCCATGCAGCAGCGAAAAAACAAGCAGCCGCACTAAAAGATTGTCCCGTTATGCGGAATCTTCAGTTTCTTCAATCAAAACCAAAAAAGAGTTGAAAAGGGAGAACGAAAGTTGAAACCTGATTAGGTCAAAATAAGAAACAATAGCTACTTGCGAAGATACGAAAGTTCATGAAGGACAAAAGCTGCACAACATTTTTGAAAAACAAAGACTTCGTCTGATTCTTACTGGAGGCAACTTTGGTGATGTGCATAGAACAGCTGAAAGACGAGTAGTAAAATGCCGTTTTGTCCGTTCAGAAGCTTGACGAAGATCGATATTTTACTGTGAATTTTGTAGTTCTTAATTTTTTGTTAAAAGACATTATTTCGCTGTTAAATTATCTGCTGCAGTCAAGTCGTTTTTGTGGTCAGTAGATGCCTCCATGAAAGTGATGACCTCTACTGACACCAGCTTTTTGTAGACGTTTTTGATCACGCTATAGTCACTCCAGGTTTATTCATCTCAATGATCACGACACTTTTCATTCAAAAGAGGCATGTGATTTGGAAAAGTCTGTTACGCACTAATGACGGTTCGGGCTTACGGACAGAAAGCTTTGCATAACTAAATTTACGTGGTGTTTCCACAAAACTGTATATTAAACTAGTTATTGTTTACTTTGCATTCCGATAAATTAATTGGTAAAATTTGAGGCCACAATCTTCGACTGAATGCGTGTCACAGCAGCAAATTAGGCGTACTCAGTTGCTCTTTGAGACAAACACGAACACATGCTGATTGTAACGACCAAGGCTACGTTTACACGACGATTTCATGCAGTCACGACACCGAATCCAACCACTTTTCGGCAGCACCCATTCTTGAAACTTCTTGCACTAATAGTATTGGTTCAATTCTGCTCTGTCGTAGAAATTTTTTGTCTTTTATATATCATTCTCAAAGTATCGAGCAGAGTATCTCACTAGTGTTGCCTAATAATTTTTGGGAAAATAATTGTACAAATGTGTATATTTAGAAGGTACTCAAAAGTGAGAGGGTTCCTAGTATATAATAGAGAGTTTACGATTTAAGACGCGGTACGGCTCGACGACGCGGGGTCTATTTTACTGAACAATTAGTCCAAAGCAATGCTGAACGCAAAAATAAAGACTTAAAGTTTTTCTGAATAATCTGGTAACAAATAGGTTAAGGGTAAGCGATGCGATATTTGTTATTAGGTTGACTTTGTGGATTAACCATTCGAACGTTGCGAAACTTCTACCTCATCACGAAGTCATAAAAAGGCTTAATTTGGCGGCGTGTTCGTTCGTCCTCATGGTCCCTACACAGTTGCGAATTCTCTAAGGACGTCTTAATTGAGACTACAATAAATTTATACATTTAGCATCTGCGTGGTCGTGTTTTAGCGTCATGTATTATAAACTCCCTAATTGTTGCGCTTCACATTGCTTTTGGACTAATTTTTCAGTAAAGTAGACCCTGCGTCGTCGAGCAGTACCGCATCTTAAATAGTAACTCTCCAATGTGTTTGAACACGCAGCTTAAATCGATAGCTTGCCAAAAATATTGCCACTAATAAAAATTTGCAAGCTGCTACTATTTTCCATAATAAAAACACAAATTATAGGGTAAAACTACGTAGATCACATCGTGTCGGGCAAAGGCTTCACTTTAAGGTAGATTCAGTCGATATCTCCCCCGATTCTTTGCATTTCCTACCACAATTTTGTCAGCTTACAGGCGAACAAGCCAAAAAAGAAAAGGCTGCGTGAGAACAAAAGGCTACATGAGCTGGGATCGCTTGTATAGAACTCTTTTTAAATACGTTTTACTACGATTTTGTAGTTAAAAATTTGTTAATATTGAATGCGTTGATGGATGTGGCCACTGGCCACAATTGGTGCTATGCCGATAGGAAACAGGGTATATATTATGCAGTACAGTACCTGTTTGCAGATGATATTGTACTAATGATGTTATCACAAACTTTCTAATCTCCTTGGGAATGAAAGAACTTTTGAAGTTCGATCAGCAAGAACAAACCGCTTTGATAAATCCTTTATTAATCATTATGCTAAGAAACACTTCGCCCCTGCAATTTATTGCTAGTTACAAGCACTCCGCTGGTCGTCAAAAATGTCACTTTTTTCTGGCGATGACTTTTTTTACATACATGGTAGTAATTAAACCTGTATATTGTTAGTATACCTGTATGGTACTTAGTCATCCAGTACATATTGGAAATTATAAACATTGTTACTTACTCATACCTTACATATTTCAAAACTTGTAGCTACTCAGCACGGCTTCGAAGTTTGCAATGTTCGTACTTTGTTTTGTTTGAAGCATTACTTGTCCCACTAATCACGGTAAGGATTCAATTTGCGATAGATCTAAGCTTTACAAGTTGGTTGAAATATTTGACAACTAGTCCCAGTCTTTTTCCGTGGTTTCAAATCACTTGGATAGTTGTACTCGTAATCTATTGTTTTGTCGGCACTGGTCGCGCCATGCTACGGTGTAAACGTTTTTAAAGTTATATCTTTTCTATTTGAGAAACCAAGATGAATCGACTGCTGTTATTAGTAGATGTGAAAAGGCCGATTCTAACACATTTGATCTCAACTCCATCAAGCCTCCTTTACCTCTTTATTTCGCCCACCACCTAAACGCCACCACACTCAACTTTGATTTTACCTCTTTATTCTAAACGCCCACCCCGTCCAAATTCTAGTTAATTTTTTTCTGGACCTGAAATCACCTTTTTAGACAAATAATTAACCATTAATAATCAATCGGAAACTGCGTTTTCAGACAAATAATTAACGATCAAAAATTGATTTTATTTTTTTAAAAACAAGATCAAAATGAGACAAGTCCAGCAATAGGGTTTTTAGACAAATAAATGACAATCAAAAATTGACTTACCATATTTAAAAAACGAACAGAAAAGCAAAATGTTATTAACTAAATGAGTAAAAATGAAAAAATTGATTTCTCTAACTTAAAAACAGAACAGAAAAGCAAAATATTATTAAATAAATGAGTAAAAATAAAAATTGATTTCTCTGATTTAAAAACAGAACAGAAAAGCAAAATAGTATTAAATAAATAAGGACAACTTGGTCCTAATTTAACTACTTAATTTAGGACCATGACGTCCCAAGACAACAACAACAACAATATTAACAAACTAAGGAGAAAACTCGTAGAACCAAAGAAGAGATTTCTTACTAATAAAAAAAAGATCCTTGATGAAGAAGAGAATATAAACCTGAGAATAGCAAAGAGGATTATACAAGGTGGTGCTTTTAACGATTTAGTAATCAAGTCAAAATTAGGAAAAACAAAGCAAAGTTACTACAAGTACCTAGACGAAGCAAGACACTACTACAGAGGAAGAATTGAAGAGTTAACAATCAAACTACAAGAAACAAGACAGACAGAGAAAAACTTTATAGCTGAAGGTAAAAATAAGACACCTTGGGGTCCTAACTACAAGAAGGAGAAACAAATACTTGCTGAAGAAAAAAAGCAGTTAATCAAAATAAGAAGAAGAGAGGTTTATGACTTAAAGAGATTTATTAGAACTGGTGACTTAATGCAGTACATGAAACCAAGAATAAAAAAAGAAGACAACCCTAATACTATTGAGTTTACTCTATTTGAGAAAGCAATGAAAGGTGTTGCTAAGAGATATAGATCAAACGGACCTCATTTTAAATACCCTGATGAGTTCTTCGAAGAAGCAAAGACTCCTTTTTTTAAGCTTATAAGAGAAGAACTTATTGAATACAAGATTAGAATAATTCTACATTGTAAAATGGTGAAATTAGGCTATTATGATGACAATGCAAAAGGTGAATTTATAGATGCTCATTTTAGTTCTAACAAAGAAGTAATTTTAAAAGGAACAAATTTAGAAGAAGTTTATGATAGAATGAAAGAAAAGATATTTGAGTCATTAGCCGCCTATCAAAAGAGAGGATCTGGATGGAGGTTTCATCATATAGAACTTTTAGAAGTCGTTGGAAGTAAATATAAACCTCTTAAAAGTTCTTCTTATATTCCAGCACCAAAAAACTTAGCTCTTAAGAAGACAATTATAAATCCTCAAAACTCTGATCAAGACTGCTTTGTTTGGGCTGTACTTATTGCTCTCTATGGTGTAAATGATAAGAATCCAGATAGAAGAACAAACTTAATAAGAGACAAGAGAAAGACATTAAATCTAGATGGGATTGAGCTTCCAGTTTCTCTTACAGAGGAAAGCAACAACCCATTTTCTCAAGTTGACAAATTTGAGAGACAAAATCCAGGAACACACATTAATATATTCGGACACAACGCAGATTCAGTTTATCCGCTTAGAATTAACAAAAATCAAAAGAAAGTGAATGTAAGATTACTACTCTTGGAGGACAGACATTTTACGGTTATTAAAACTATGAGTAGACTACTAAGTGGTCAAATTTATACAAAGGGTCATGCAAAACATATATGTGATAACTGTTTAAATGCTTTTGGAAGAGAAAATCTACTTGATAAACACCGGGTGAATTGTAAAGAAAACAATTGCTCAAGGACGGTGATGCCGAAGAAGGGCTCAATAATAGAGTTTACAAAACAACAATTTATGCAAAAACTACCGTTTATAATTTACGCTGACTTTGAGTGTCTATTAAAACCAGTAAATAACAAATTAGGCAACTCAACTGTACAGTATCAAAAACACGAGCCAAGTGGATTCTCCTACTACATTAAATGCATTGACAATGAGCTTTATAAGCCAAAGCAAGTGACTTACACAAAAAAGACTGATGATGAAGACATATCTAAGAAATTTGTTGAGATGATAGAGGGTGAGATGAAAGACATTTACCTGAAGCACTTTAGGTTTTCAAAGAAAATTAAACTTACAAAGTCTGACTTACAAGACTTTAAAAATGCTACTCATTGTTATGTTTGTAAAGAAAAGTTTCTTAAAGACAACAAAGTTGACAAAGTTGACAAAGTACAAGACCATTGTCATTTTACCAAAAAATATAGAGGAGCGGCACATAGTTTGTGTAACCAAAAACTTGTGAAGCCTAAATTTATACCTGTTGTGTTTCACAATCTTGAAGGATACGACTCTCACTTGATTATCAAGAGTCTTGGTCTTTCTGATGGAGAATTTAGCTGTATTGCGAAAAGGGATGAAAAATATATAAGCTTCTCAAAAGATGTACTTGTAGACACTTTTACTAATAAAGAAACTGGAAAATTAAAGAAGGTTTTTAGAGAGCTTCGATTCATAGACTCATTTAAATTTCTAAGTAGCAGCTTGGGGAACTTAGTGAGCAGCTTAGACAAGTCAAAGCTTGAAAACTTAAGTTTATTCTTCCCAGATCATGTGGACTTGCTTTCTAGAAAAGGTGTTTATCCTTATGACTATATAGACTCTCTAGATAGACTAAATGAGACAAAACTACCTTCAAAGTCAAAGTTCTACTCAAAACTAAGTAAGCGACATATTTCTGATGAGGACTACAAGCACGCACAAGAGGTCTGGAAAACATTAAATATGACAACGATGAGACAATATCACGACTTGTATCTAAAAACAGATGTTTTACTTTTAGCTGATGTATTTGAAAACTTTAGAAAAATAGCTCTAAACCAAAAATGAAATAGATCCAGCTTGGACTTATACATTGCCAGGTTTTTCATGGGAGGCAATGTTGAAACACACTCAAGAAAAAATAGAGCTTATAACAGATCCTGATATGTACATGATGATAGAAAGAGGAGTTCACGGTGGTCTTTCACTCATTACAAAAAGACACGCAGTTGCAAATATCAAATACCTTGAAAACTATGACCCAGAGAAACCAAGTTCATATATCCCAGATTTAGACGCAAATAACCTTTATGGCGGTTCAATGACGAAAAAGTTACCTCTTAGGAACTTTAGCTGGGCGACTTTAGAAGAGCTATTAAGTCATATAAAAGATCCACCAAAAAGTACAAAGTATGGTTATATTTACGATGTGAATCTTGAATACCCAGAACACCTTCACGACTCTCATAGTGACTATCCTTTAGCTCCTGAGAAAACAAAGATAAACGGTGTGGAGAAACTTAATGCCACTTTGACACGTAAGGAGAGATACGTTGTACATCATGAAGCGCTCAAGTTCTACTTAGACCAGGTTCTTGTTTTAAAAAAGATACACAGACGTATTAAGTTTGAAGAGTCTGATTGGATGAGATCTTATATCGAGTTTAACACAAAACAAAGGCAAGCCGCTAAGACTAAGTTTGAAAAGGACTTTTTCAAGTTACTAAACAATTCAATTTACGGAAAGACACTACAAAACATTTGTGATTATTCAGACTTGAAGTTAGTGAACTCAATAGAGAAGGCTGAAAAGTTGTTTGCTAAGCCAAATTACAAATCGATGACAATATTTGATGAGAACTTAATTGCGGTTCACATGTACAAGACAAGCGTTGTTCTAAACAAGCCTAAGCAAATTGGCATGGTTATTTTGGATCACTCAAAAAAAACAATGTACAACTTCCACTATAACTATATTAAACCAAAGTTTGGGGAGTCGGCAAAACTACTATTCACAGACACAGACTCACTCTGTTATGAGATTACAACAGAGGACTACTACAAAGACATTTCACAATACTTAGAAGAATGGTTTGACACCTCAGAGTTTAACAACCCAAATATACCATGTATTACACCAGGTCTTAATAAGAAAGTACCGGGGAAAATGAAAGACGAGCTTTGTGGAGGACAAATCACAAAGTTTGTGGGTTTAAGACCAAAGTGTTATACTTTCATTGACTCTTATAACAAAGAGACTAAGAAAGCGAAAGGAATAAGTAAATTAGTAATTCAAGATGAGCTTAGATATAATGACTATTTAAATTGTTTACTCACCGGTAAAGAAGAGCGAAGAAAGATGAGAATCAAAAGATCACACAAGTATGAGCTGTTCACAGAAGAAATTGATAAGATTGCTCTAAGTTCAGATGATGATAAGAGGCACATACTTCCAGACGGAATCAACACGCTAGCTCTTGGTCACTATAAGATAAAAGACTGAGACAACCCAGTCCTTAGTAACAACAACTTGTTTGTTTACATTCCTGTGTGCGATAGAAACTAGCACATTCCTTCACTAGATGAAAAAATTCAAATGTGCTTATCACTATCAGACAGAGGAATGTATCAACAAACGGTTGTCAAGTATCATATGACTTACTGGGTTTTACGTCTAGGGTGTGATTCTCCTGGTTCCGGTCTATGTTTATCTGATTCATGAAACTCGATCTTATAAGGTTCACCAAGAATATATAATTTTGTATTACGATCATAAGCTTGTTTGATGCTACCAGGATTTACATCAAAGAACTTAGCGGCTTTACCTATACTTGGAAAAGACTCTATCCAACCAGAATCTATATGAATCAATTTAACAGGACGAGGATTCTTCATAGCTTCTTTACAAAAGGCTAAATATTTCTCATCTACAGGTATGTTTTCAATCTCAAGTGCTTCGCAAAGACTGGCTTTCCTCATTTTACTTCTATATTTAATTCCTCGTTCTGTTGCTATTTCTCTTAGTTTTGTTAAAGTTAAGTTACTCATTTATTTATAAGTAATGAAGATATCTGTTAAAAGATCAGTTTACCAAATAAAAGACCACCAGTAAGACCTAATACGCCAGATGCTATATGTTGATACTTTTGCATCTCATTAGAAGGTCTGTAGTAGTCATCTAAGACAGGTTGTCTAGAGAAGTCTAGCTTTGTATCTTGAAGTTGTTCATGAAGTTGCTTTAAGGCTTCATTTGTCGTATTGATATCTTGATTTGCATCACTAAGTTCTTGTCTACGTCTTTTAAGTTTGTCTTTTCTTTTAGTCTCTTTTTCGAACCATTTTTCTTTCTCAGAAGCTAGTTTCTCTAAAGCCAAGTTATGTCGTTTCATTTCTTTTTCATAAGCTTGATGATTTAACTTACTAAATAGGAATCCCGCTCCTGCAAAAGCAAACGCATTGAAGATCCCACCTGCTACTGTTGAAGTCATTTATTTGTTGTTGTCTATTTTTTCTGGTATGATTTTCTTATCTTCAAGATACCTCACCAAGAGACTTCCAATCATAACAGCTCCAGCAAGTTTTAAAGTTCCATTCATACTTTGAGGTGTTCCTAGAGGTTCTCCAAAAGCTTTTTTACTCAACATAGAAACAGTCACAGCTGACAAAGTAAGCACAGCTGCAGAGTAAATTTGATTAATATATTCTTTCTTGTTGTCACTCATTTATTTAATAATAGTTTATCTTTCTGTCCTTCAGTCAAAAGTGTCTAATTTAGTTTCTACCTTATGCTCAGGTTCAAGTTTTTCTACGACAGGACTTAACATATGTCTTTTTTCTTGAGGTCTTTTTTGGGATACTTCATGTAACAAAATATTCCAAGTCCAAGTATACTAATAATACCAACTATATAAAACGTGTTTGAACCTGGATTGTCTTTAAGTTCTTCGAGACGTTTCTTTTTATTCTCCTTGGCTTGACGAGAGATCTCTGCTAACCTCTTTCCTTGTTCAACTTTCTTAGGATATTTTACTTTAATTTGTGTAACGTCTTGTCCAACTATGATAGGAGAAGGTGTGACTTCGATTTTAGTATCAGTTTCTTTGCTCATTTATTTAGTAATAGTCTAATTTTCTGTAGTAGTTTCCACAGTAAAACTCAACACAGATTCATTTCCAGATGGTTCATCTGACGTTTTAAGGACTCGAATATAAAAAACAATATATCTTTTACATTTGAAACATAGTCTTGTAACAAAAAACTAGTGTCTAATACAGCTAAATAAAAATTTCTAAACTTTTTAATTTCAGTTAATTGAAACATTTTTAAACTGCACGTTGTCGTAGTATCGTTTTTAAAATAAATAAATAGTTTATATTCTATTGTTAAAGTACTTAGAGGATTATCATTATTAAATATATGATGCAACAAAGTTAGCTTTGTTTTGCTGTTAAGGTCTGGATGATAAATTGAAACAACACGATAATCATATTGAGCTATTTTTATAAAAGGATCTAATGATTTATTTTTTGCCAATCCATAATAATGAAAATTAAACAAGCACGTTTTTACACATGGTTGATTTTCTCCATGCGTATAACCATAATTCAAAGTTATTTATTTTAACATCTAAGTTTTTCTGCGCACAAGCTTTGTTAAAAGTATACCAAAAATTAACAAAATTCCAGCAGTAACAAAGTGATCATTTTTTGAAGAGTTTTTAAGGTCGTTTTTTTCACTTAAAATTTGCTTTAAATTTGTTTTAGGTGTTTTATAGGAGTTTTTAAGGTTGTTTTTCTTAGTTGTAGGAGTTTTTAAGGACTTTTCAAGGTCATTTGTAGGTGTCTTAAGATTACTTGAAATTTGCTTAAAATTTGTTGTAGGTACTTTTGAGGAACTTTTAAGGTTAATTTTTTTGCTTGAAATTTGCTCTAAGTTGGCGTTTTCATTCTTACCAAATTTTATTGACGCATCAGCCGTTGTTAAAGTGTTGTTAAATCCTTCTATAGGCGTATCTAATATAATCATATCAGAAGGAATTAGAATAATTCCCGGACTTACTACCATATTTAATATAACATTTGTATCCTCTATGGCTTTTCTCATATCAGTGATCAAAACAGTAGGATCATCTTGAACAACAGTGTCTTGTACGAGTTTCTGAAAGACGTCTTGAGTCTGAGGAATTTTTGCACCTTTGTTCACAATGGACCATCTTGTCTTAGCTTGTGATCCAAGTACACAGTAAACAAAACTTTCCATCGCTTGTTGAAGTAGTTTTTGAGCAATTTGCATAAGACCATCTGAAGTAGACTTTATAAATGACTTAAAGTCTTCTGATTCATTTCTTGGAACTACTTTGTCAACGTATTCATATCCAATTCCAAGAATTCCCATAGACCTGTTATGTTTAGGAAACACATAGTGAGACTTTCTTACTCCTGGATGCTTTTCCAAGAAATAACTCATTGACTCTCTAGTATGTTTAAGTTTATACTTCCAGACTTTCTTAATAGGAATATTCTTTTGTATAAGCTTCAAGTCATCTTTATTGACAAAAGTGCTTAGTTTAGAGGGTTGTCTCAAGAATCTCTTCATATGATAATAAAAGTAATACTTTGCGATACTTGAAATCACTTTAGGTTGACCTAACTTAGTGATGTGTTCTATGCTCATTCCTGACTTATAACTTAATACATAAGCAGCAACTAGACTTGTAAAATAAGGATCTTCTAAGTAGTCGAACTTTGCTTTGGTAATGTCTTTATCATTATTAGAGTTATTCCACTTGACATCAAGTGGTTCAAGTTGACACATGAAACTATCATTCTCATTCACGTAGATCTCAAAGGATTCAAAGTCTACGTCGTTTTCTTCAAGTTTTAAACCTGTAATCGTACCTCGGTTGTTCCAAATTCTAGGAGTCCAAAACAAAGCATAAGAATACTTGTCTTTAAATGTTTTTGAAGTAATGTCTGTTCCATAAGACTCAGTGACGTCATAGTCTATAGAAGTGTCAAAGGTTAAAGTATTTGGATCCACTATGACATTAAATTCAAACTTATCTAGATTAGCATTGGGGTACTTTTTACTAAAGTCACTTTTAAGTTTTTCTACTTGAGTCTTGTAGATGTTCATAGTTTTTTTATAATTTTCACCATACACAACGTTATGCTTCTTTCTCTCGAGTAAGTTTTTCCATAGCAAGATTATGTCTTTTCATCTCATCTTGATAACCATTATGATTTAACTTTGAGAACAAGAATCCAGCTCTTGCAAACGCAAAAGCATTAAAAACACCACTTGCTATCATCGTAGCCATTTATTTTAAAGTCGAAGATTCTCTTAGGTTCGTTTTTCAGGATCGAGTTTTTCTTTATATCTGTCACTCATTTTTATATTTTCCATCAAGATTGTTGTGATAAAGGTGGTAAGAATAAGTTCAAAAAGATCTTTAAAATTGTTAACAGAAAGCAAGGTTTCTCCTGTAAGTTTTTTGATTCCAACGCTTAGCCCAGCGGCCAATCCTCCACTAATGATAGATTCTACTAGGTGATCTACAACTCCTTTTTTAAGTACTTCTCGGTTCATGTAATTCATTTATTTATACTTTAAACTTCTTTTTTTTTTACTTTGTTTGCGTGTTTATTCGAAGTAATCTAAACGTGAAACTTTAACTTTTGATTCTTCTTTTGGTGTTGCCTCACTTTGCTCGTACTTTGTCTCAACAGGTTTAACATTATTATTTTCTTTTTAAGAAGCTTAGGTAAAAAGAAAAACACCATCACGAATACTCCCATGAAGAGATAAACCTTGTTATTAAGAAGATAGTCTCGCATACCTACCCCAGTTTTCTCTTGATCTTGAATAAACTTTTTTTTATTTGCCTTTGTCTTTTCAGAAATGTCAGATAACTCTCTCCTAATACTTTCCTGTTTTTGAGTTGACTTAGTTTGGTTCATTCTTTTTTTTTTAACAACTTTTTCAAGAACAATTTCTATAACTTTTTCTTGATCATTGTCTTGAACTTGTTCTAGACCTTGTTCTTGAACTTGGTTTGGGGTACTCATTTATTTAAAAATAAATTTTTAATTTCTCTGAATACAATTAAGAAATAAGTTGGACTCGTTGCCTAGAGAGGAACTACCAGAGCGTTCTATCTTGATAAAGAAACCACAAATAGTGTTTGTCTGAATTCCTTTTTGATGATTATCGAGCCTAATTTTACAACCTATCCTAAATAACTGAGATGACTCTATTACAAGAGGATTGATTAATGATATTTCCAAGATTTCATCTTCCACTTCACTACCATCTTTTTTCACTATAACAAGAATGTATTTTAGTTTAATACTTAAAATAATTTGTTCATTGTCAAAAACGTGATGAATGAGCTGAATCTCGATATTATCGAAATCTTGCAAAGACACAAGCAAGCGATCTGGTGGATATCCTCTGCTTGAGGAAGAAGGACTCCTTTTCGTGTTTGAGGTTAAAGCCTTAAAATGAAAAAAAGCACTACATATTGGTAAATCTAATAAATGGTCGACTTTTGCTTCGTGCTTTACAATGATAACACGGTTGTTTGAGGAGAAAGACTTGTTTCTCTCGATGTCTTGCTTAATTTTATTTAAGGTCGAGATGTTATTGAGAAGTGAAGTGGTATTTGCCATGAATGTTATTTTTATTCGAGGTTATGTTCGAGGTGTTATTCGAAATATTTGTTTTATTCTTTCCAACTTCTGTGTTGATATTATTTATGATAGAATGAAGAGTATTTGCGTACGTTTCTTGAATTTTTATTTTACTTAGGTTGTTCTTTAGAGAAGCTAGGTTAGACTCTATATCTTTTTTATCTTGGTAAAGTCAAGGTTATTATTCTTGGAATACCAACCAAAAAAATAACTCATTTATTTAAGATCTTTTATTCCTTACATTTCCTCTTGTTCTTGTTTCAAACTCAAGATTACCTTCGAGTTTATATCGTGTTCCATTTCTTCCGAATCTGGTAAAACAATTACAAGTTTTTTTACGTATAACTTCTTATATCATTTCTCCAGTATTTTCTGGATTATCTACCCAATTCTCTTCTCTTTGTTTTTTAATACAACTGTTTCCCATTTATTTTACAACACGAAAAATCCAACAGCAATTCCAAATAGTCGAAAAAGAAAATTAGGATTTGTGTCATCTTTTTTACAACGTGCTAAACTTTTTTCTGGAACATGTGCTAAACTTTTTTCTGGAACACGTGCTAAACTTTTTTCTTTTTTTCTTTTATTTAGGTTTTTATTCAAACCAAATTTCATATCACTTCTTGCTATCGTAAGAATGTTATTAAAACCTGGAATAGGATCTTTTATGATGATCATGTTAGAAGGAATTAAAATAACGTCTGGACTTATGACCATGTTTAAAGTTACATTTGTATTTTTTATAGCTGTTCTCATGTTAGAAATACTTAAGGTTAAATCATCTTGAACGATCGTGTCTTGAACGAGTTTATGAAACACATCTTGCGTTTGTGAGGATTTTGCTCCTTGATTTACGATAGACCAGCGAGTGTTCACTTGAGCACCTAAAACACGATAAACATAAGATTCCGTGGATTGTTGTAATAAGTTTTGACCAAGCTTGGTTAAACCATCTGAATCTTTTTTAATAAATTTTTTCCAATCATCATCAGATCGATTCACGGTCATGTAAGTCCAATCGTACTCCAAATCTTTTATATTGTATTTTTTATGAGGATCTAGTCTAGAAGATAATTTATAATGACCATACATTTGTCTAGAGAGAACCTCAGCTAATTTTGTATGTTTATCTGATGCTTGATGTTTTATTGTCTCTTTTGTAGGAATATTTTGTTTTATGAGTTTTAGCACGCGTTCATTCACGTATCGTTTAAGTTGTTGAGGATGTGTTAAAAAACGTTTTATATGAAAATAAAAATAATACGTTGCTAGACTTGTTATAATAGCTGGATTTGATTTGTTTGTGATATGTTCTATACTCATTCCTCCCAAATATGAAATAACATAAGCTGCTACTAAACTCGTAAAATAAGGAATGTTTTCTTCTTTTGCACTCACAGACTTGTTAAAGTCTAATTCCGTAATGTTTCGAAACATGTCTAATGAGTCTTGGTTGAATGTCGTGGACAAGCGTTCTAGCTTATAACTAAAATAATCATTTTCGTTCACGTAAAAATTCATTTTTGAAAAATCAAGCTCGCTTATGTTTGTGTTATCATTCTCTAGAACCAATTTCTTTATTGGTCCATGATGATTCCAAATCTTTGGAGACCAATCAAGCTCTTTTGCTTTTTTTATTTCATGAACGCTTGTTCCTAAAGCTTCTTGCCACTTTACGTTACGTTTAAAAGCATAAGTTTCTAAAGCATAAAGATAACCATGATGTGTGTTGTAATACGCAATAGGAACGAGTTTTAAAAACTTTCTTATTTAATTCTGGATACACAGGATTATCTTCTGAAACTTCGTGTAGTTGATAATCAAAGTTAAAAAAACTTAGATGCACAGCTGGGTATTTTTTCAAGAAATTTAGTTTTGCACTTTTTTTTGAAAAAGACTTTATTAGTTCATCTACTACGTGTTTTCCATATTTTTTATCGTACTTCCAATGGTAGTATTGTTCCATTTATTTAAGATAAAGTTCTAACAATACAGAACCTATCAACACATTTTTTCGAATGTTACTACTTACGTAGAAATTTAGTTTGTTATAAGTTCCATGGATGATTCTTACGGAACTTTTTATGTTGTTATATCGTGTGATATAACCATTCAAGACTTGATTCATGGTAATAGGAAGGACAATGATGGAAGAAGACAAGCTTTTGTTTAGGAAATTCTTGGTTTTATCGAGAATGTCACAATCAATCGTGATATATCTAAGTCCTAGATGAATGTCTACTTCTTTATCAGAAACTTGTTCTTGATTAAGAGGAAGGACTTTATTTTCATCAAGTCCTAAAAGTGCTCCAAGAGTCTTTAGGTTTTTCTCTGAGGTATATTTATTGGTTTTCTTGCATTTGTTCGAGCTTCACGTCTATTCTAACTCTAGTTTATGTTTTAAGAGTTCGTCTTTTAACATGGAAAAATTATAAAATCCTGGAACGAGCTTTGTTTCATTAGAATCAACTAATATTTTATCATTAAAATTCATGATCACGTTTTTAAAGTTCAAAAAAATAGAAGCACTTTTTACAAAGAGTCTTTCATCGAGTTTTAGATTTCTATCTAAGAACACTTCCTTATGATTATTTTCTACAAGTAGGTTTAATCTCGTACTCACTTATTGTAAATAAAAAAGCTATGAATGATGACGAAAACACGAACAGAGAAAAAGAAATGATCTTAAGACATCTTTATTACGATCCAAAAAGAGGTTTTAGATCAGCTGAAGCATTACATAAAAAACTTCAGGAAAGTGAGTCAGTTCCTACAATTTCTTTAAGATATATTAAAGAATGGTTAAAAACTCACGACACTTTTACAAAACATACACGCGCTATAAAAAAAAAGGACTCCAAGACGTATGTCGAGAACCTGGGTCAACAATTACAAGTAGATCTCGTAGATATGGTAAGTCTTAGAAAAGAAGAAAAGTATAAAAATTTCAGATGGATTATTACCGCAGTAAAAGTTTTATCAAGATTTGCGTTTGCGGTTCTTGTTAAGAAGAAAGAAGGAAAAATCGTGTTGGAAGGTTTAAAAATAATCTTAGAAGAATCTCATGATCAATTCGAGCGGTATCCTAAAGTAGTGCAATTTGATGATGCTAACGAATTTCATAACAAACTCATTTATAAGTCTCTACAAGAAAAAGACATCGATTGGTTTTCTACAGAAAAAGCCCCAAAATCTGGTCGGGAGTCTTCTTTTCCTCCAAAATATATTAAAGAAAAATATCCTGAACAAGTGTTCAAGCCTAAACGTGATTATGAAAGAAGAGGAAAAAAGGCAGCCATCGCCGAAAGATTTAATAGAACCTTAAAATCCCACATTTGGAAATGGTTTTATAAAAATATCATGACATTTTGGTTGGATGTCTTAGATGATCTCGTCGAGAATTATAATAATTCTTGTCATAGAACGATAAAAATGAAACCCTTAGAGGTAAATCAAGACAATGCAGATGGGATTTGGTTAACACTTTTTGGAAATGACACATTGTCAAAGAATGACATAAAACCAAGATACCGTGTTGGAGACCATGTAAGAGTCTTATATTATAGAAAACAAGAGGAAAAAATTTTAAGAAAGGCTATGTAAGAAGTAATGGAGATGAGATTTACGAAATCTCTGACATTTTCTTTGGTGATCCTATGATGAACGAACTTAAAGATGGAAATTTTGTTATACTTGGAATATTTTATGAAGATGAGTTGAGCAAAGTGAAACAAGTCTAAAATCCTTGATTTTCTTTTCTTAAATAAAATGGAAACAAGCAAAACGAGTGGTTTTGAAATGTATGATTATAAGCCTGAACTTGGTTTTGAGGATCCTTTAAAGTATGATGAAGATACTTTTTTTGATGCTGAACAAGAAAATATTTGGGATTAAGATGTTCAAGAAGACGAAAGAATTGGACCGAAGGTAAATAATCTTGCCTTTGATCCTGAAGCACTTTGTAGATGAATTTAATGTTTTAGCAGAAGATGCAAGAAGAGAATATAAAAACACTGCTAATGGTGAGATTAAAAAAATCATCAACCTCGAACCTTTAAAACCCTCCACAAGTACTTTTGATGAATTATTAGATGAAGCTGCTCAAGAAGATGAACTCATAAATGATATTAAAGAAAACTTTAGTGAAGAAATTGGTCGTGAAAATCAACACATAATCCAAGACCTTTTTTAGACCCAGATTATGAACGAGTTTTTTCGTCAGAAGAGAATCAAGAAATTAATCAAAACTTAGAACCTGAAGCAGACACGAACGAAGAAAAATTAGATCAACTCGGGAATGATAAGAATTATTGGAGAAGAAGACTTATAAACGAAGTCGATCCTAAACGAAGAGAGTTTATAGAAACCATTTTAAAAACAATAGAACTTTCAAAAGAAAATCTTAGATTCCAAAATAATGCAAAACTCAAATTAATTCAAGTCAGAGATGCCTTACAAAAGTATATCGAAAGAGATGAGTTAACACGTTTACAAAAATTTAAAAGATGGGTCATGACAAATAAATTTAAAATTGGTGTAGGATTGGCTGGAGCTCTTACAGGACTTATCTCCATGATTGTTGCCATCACAAGACGTTCTAAAAATATCGTGAAAGATGTTCAAAAGGTTTTACAAAATACGAGAAAAATATTAGCTCAAACCAAAGATATCACTGGAAGCGTGGCAGTGTTATTAGAACCTTTAAAAAAAAACCTTAAGTGTAATGGAGACAGGAACAAGTTTTTTAAGTGAGAACTTATTAAATATACTTGGGGTATTGTTGATTTTCTTCATTTATAAACAACGAACTCGAATAACAAATGTAGTAAGAGTATCTAAATAAATAAACATGTTTGATCTAGTTAATTATGAGATTTTTATTGGTTTAGTGTTGGTTTGTGCTTTCATGAGTTTACTTATCCTTTATAAATAAATGAAGAACCTCGTGTATAATTTAAAATTATTAGGAATTTTTATATTATTGTTAGGATTGATTTTAATTCATTATAATCCAAATAAAAATAAATGAGTCACATAGATTTAACAGAACTTGGAATGGTATTAGTTTTTTCGCTTTTTGGAACAATATGTTATGTTTTGTTCAAAGACGTGGATTTTTTGTATTCATTATTTGGTGAAAAGCCACCTCGTCCATCCAAGGAGGAGGAAAAAACACCTTGGTTTGAATTAGGAAAAGAAGAGGAAGAAGTTCCAGACTCAAAATGGGTCATAAAAGAGTCTTGGCTTACATGGATTGTTTTTCGAGTTCGAGAATGGATCGTAGAGCCTTTGAATCGAGTAATAAGTTTAGTTTGGGATTTTGTGTCTCTATTTGTGTATTTTTTTAACAACTTTGGGAAGAAGAGAAGTATTTTTTGATAGACTCTTTGTTATGGTCGGTGTTTTCTTTGATAGAAGTCTTGATTAGAAAAGGAATGAGCTTGGTAAAATTCTTGAAAAATCTTAAAAGCTCTCTTAAAATTTTTAATAAAGGCTAAAAAGACTCTGAAGAATTTGATAATAGTGTTTGGAATATTCTTGATTTTATAAAATATATTTCTGAAGAGGTCTTGAACTTTTATTACTCTACAACTTTTATACCTGAATCGCTCGTAAACTTTTTATACTATACAACTTTTATACTCGAATTCCTCATAACAAACCTACTAATGGTATTTGTCCTCGTAAAAGATTTCTTCATCTTCTTGTCATCTTTTTTCTCTAACATAATCATGAGCTTTTTGAACAATGTTTTGCACCTGTTTTACGTTTGGATAAGATTTTTCTTTATATTTAAAACAATCCTAGCAAAAGGAGAAACAAAAGAAATGCCTTTTGAAGAATTAGATGATGAAAGTTCCTCATATTATCATGTTCCTATAGCAGTGTTATCAATATTGTTGGTTCTTGGAACACTTCGTACTCTTCTTAAATAAATGAGAGACCTCCTTTTAGTAATCCACAACATAAAACTAAATTACATCGAAATAAAAAATGATTTAGGTGAACTTCTTTATAAAATGGGTGTCAAAGAGGTTGCCCCGGAAGATTTTATGCATGACTCGAATCAAATAACCCTCCTCTCGAGAGCTCTAACAAGAAAACTTAAAGAACTCCACCAAAGTAATATTAGTGAAAACTTTCCCACAGAAAACCTAAAAGAATGTTTTCTCTTATCCTTAATCATCATTGAAAAAATCTACGAAGAAAAACTAAACTACGCGAAGGAAATAATAAAAACATTAAAATCACAACAAAAGACGTGAAGAGATTATCTAAACCTTATTCTTAATCTAGATCATAACCTTTTTATGAGAAAAAAAGAGCTTTGTGGATCAAATCGTGGAACTTATTTCATACTACCTCAACTATAAGGACACCAGCGATGTTATAAGTATTCGAGAAATTTATGAAGAAAAAGAACGATTAAGAGATTTAGTAAGAGTGTTTGGAGATCTTGGTGTAGGAGGTGGTGTATTAGCTATTTCTTCCACACCAATAGGATGGATTGCTGCTGGGGTTACCTTGATTACCTATGATATGTTATGAAATAAACTAGACATAGATAATTTTGAGGAAGATATAAAACAAATTCCTGGACGAGTGAGTAGTAAGTGGGAACAACTTCTTGAACTTCTTTTCAACTCTTATCTTTATCTCGTCTTCCTCTTAGCATTACTTTTATTAATCCTGCTTCTTAAATAAGTTTTGGTTTTAAAATTTTTTTATACACTATAAGTAAAAGAAAACCGAAAAAGAATTTGAGCCAGAATTCCGTAAACTTAAAATGAGTGGAATTAAAGGAACTCGTCAAAAACATGTTGTAACCTTTAATCCTAATAAAGCAAATCCTGGAGAAGAAGTTTATGTTGATATTCCTAAACTTAGAAAAAGTGATTGTTTAGGTCCAGGAAGCGTGTGTTTAAAATTCGACTTTAGGAACGCAAACACAAAATCGTGGTTTCTAAACAATCTAGGAAAACTTTTGATCGAAAAACTTGTCATGGCAATCGGAAGTGAGACTGTTTATAATAATAATAAACATAGTGAATTAGAAGTTTACAAAGACCACTGGTTACCCAAAACCGTAAGAAAAGATATGATCGAATGTGTGATAGGTGGAGAAAATCTTAGAGAATTATTTTCCAAGTCTGATGATGGAGCTAGGAGTGGATCTTCATAAAAACTTGCTGACAAACTCATGTTTGATACTTTAAGTACCAAACAAAAGATTGAGATCGAAGAAATCTTAGAAGAGCATGGTGTCATTGCACCTTATTTCATGGGACAAAACTTTCAATTTAGAATAAGTCTGCCCGACGCAAGTAAAATCATGAAAGCTCAAAGTGGTGAAAATGTAGAAGGATATAGTCTAGAAAACATCAAATTGGAGTATGAAACCATCGATAATCAAGACTTGACCTCTGGAGCTATTTCTGAATACGAGGTTAGAAAGAGTTTAAGCTATGAGCATGTGACGTGTTAAAAGTAGAAGAATGGGATAAAGATGCGACGATTCATAGCAAAATGATTAATCTTCCTAGAAAAAGTCTAGCCGCTGTCGTGATGTTGTTTAGAAATAAAACTTTGTCTGATTCCGAAGAATTTGTGTATCCAAACATCGATCTGGTTAAAATCACGATCGAAGGTGTTTCTAATAGTGTTTACTCACCAGGTATTACGAAAGAAGATCTTTATAGAGAAGCTCATCGATTCTTCGAACAAGTCGAATCTTGTAAAAGTGAAAGTGAGGTCCATGTCGAGAATTTTTATAAAAATAAGTATGCCTTGGTGGTAGATCTTAGAACGATTTGAGACAAACATTTGGTGGGTATTGGGAAAAACTAGTAAATACTCAAAATGGAATCCTATTAGAAATTACAAAAAGGAAAACAAGTGCAAATGTTATTTGTGAGATCTTCGTGATTAGTGATGGACTGTTAAATTTTAAAGATAATAAAATCGACACCGTACATCATTAAATAAATGACAAACGATCCACAAGATTACGAAGAGTTTGAGGAACAGCAAGAAACAGAAAAAGAACAACTTTTAAAAGAACTTGTAGATCTTTCAGAAAAAGGTGAGATTAAAACAAGTGTGAGTAAGTTAAAAAAAGCTACTTAAAAAGTTTAAAAAACATTAAAGAGAAATATGAGAGTAAACATTTAGAAGCTGCTAATAAACTAATCGTGAAAATTTTTTGGAAAAACTAAGTGAGTTGTTAGAAAAATACGATTTGGTGAAATGTAGTGAAAGGTTGTCTCAAGAACTTTTAGAAATGACTTGTTAGAAAAAGACTTTGAGTATGTTGTAGGCTTGATCAAACCTTCGTTGCCTTTGATGGGTTTCGGAAGTGGTGTGATTATCGTAGGAAAAGATGTTGCGTTTAAGAAAATTATAAATGAGTTTAAAAATAAAACAGGATGCCAAACATCACCTCAAAACGAAACAGAGAAAGAAAACCTCTCTTAGATGATCAAAGTAAAAAATCTAAGCCAGCTAAAAAGGTGTAAAAGCATCTAATCTTTGTTTTAACATGATTATCGTGGGTATGACATGTTGTGGAAAAACCAGGTTCTTGTTAGACATAATCGAGAATGAGTATAAAGAAACGTTTGAGAATATTTTTTTAATATGTCTTACCTCTTCTTGGAACACGACTTATACAAATTGGAGATACGAAGATGATGAAAACTTTTACGTGATTCAATGTGATAAACACAACGTAGAAAAATATTTAAAAATGGTGGTGGAGAGAAGCTTGATTATTTTGGGTGATTGCGCCAATAGTGAGTTTGTTAAAAAACGAACATCTGAACTTGTCAATCTTGCATTTAGTACTAGACATCATGCTTTAAGTTGTGTGGTTATTACTTTCAATTAAACTCTATAGCTAAGCCTTTTCGAGATAACATTAGTAAGTTGGTTACGTTTTATAACCCTAATAGAAAAGACATGGAACTTATTTGTGAGAACTATCTTGGTCATGTCGAAAAAACAGAAAAAAATGAAATGATACAAGAGTTAAAAACGAAAAAATGGAGCAAGTTAGTGATAAATCTTAAATGGCCTTATCGTCATTACGTTTGTTAAAATGTCGCGAAAAAAAATCAGCTCCATTAAAATTATGTCACCTGAAGAAAAGTTACATAACTTTTTAGAAACGTGATTTCGTGAACTACAGTGGGACAGAATTCGCAGCTGGGTCGCTCGCACTAGCTCGCTTTGTTTTAGAAAAGTACCGTAAGAGAAGTGGGTAATAAAAAAAAAGATTTTTTTGAAAAAATTTCTCAGTACGGTTTTTTTGTAATAGTAATTTATAGTTTAGCGCCATCTAGAATTCAAAAAATACGAAACCGTTTTTTGAAGCGCAGTCTTCTTGTAATAGTAATTTATACTTTAGCGCTATTTTGAATAATTAATTAAGGGGCGGTATCTTGCTGTAATAGTAAATTATACTTTTGTGTCACCTCGAGTCATCCCCCTCGCTGTAATAGTAATTTATACTATTGGTGAGGCAAAATCGGTGAGCAGGTAGCTTGCCTTGTTCTTGAAGAAAACGCTGACTCAGCAATTTAGAGTTAGGCAGAAAAAAATGCTGACTCAGCAATTTAAGGTGGGGAAGAACTCTCATTATATATACTACTCTTGTGTGTTGTTATGTGAAAAAGAGAAAAAAATGATCATTTCTGCAAGGTGTGCCAAGGCTTTTTGTCCAGGATTGCATGAGGTAAAACGACTGCATTAAAAGATCGTTACTGTGCAAAATTTTGGCTCAAAATTGCCTAACTCATAATTGGGGCGGGTCTCATAGTATAGGCGGGGATTTCTACATGCGTATGGATGTGTTGTGATTAAGAAGAGGCTGAGCTAATGAATTTTCTTGAATGTGACGTCATCAGGTGAATGAGGTAATGTAAACCACGCACTGAGCGTATATAAAACCTGGACAACAGTGTTTTTTTGTGATATATGTGTTTTTGAGTTACGATGTATGTTAGCATTGGCCTACACGTGAACAATATCGGCTCAGCAATAGGCCATGGTGCTCTATTACAGAAGAGAATTTCGTGAATCCTATAGACAAATTGCTACGAAGTGTAATATAAGTGCACATTACAGAATATGGAAGGGAATCTTACTACAGAGTAAGAATTTGTAAAGCGAAACATATGGGTAAACCCGCTGCAACAGTTACAAGCATGAGAGGACAGCCTAGAAAGGTTAGTGAAAGATGCGTCAGAAAAATTAATCAGGTGTATAACGAATCCAAGGAAAACCAACCCAAATATAACGGTTTAATCGCTGGTGAGGGAAAGCGGTCTATCACTAGATATGGTTCATCGTCGAACATTTTTGAGGTGATTGAACGAGAAAAATGCGGCTTCTTTCAGGTACGGAGAAAAGGACTTGTAAATGACAAACACAAAAAACTTTGGCGTAAATACGCACGCCAAATGAAACGTTGCATGCTGAAGGATCCAAATTTTTGGAAAGCTGAGGTGGCGTTTTTACTTGGACGGTGTTTCTTTTGTGTGTAAACAAAATCCATTGAACAGCACGTAGGCACCGACAGTAAGAGTTAGGAGGAAAAAGTCTGAAGGCTTACTAGTAACAGGAAAGAGTTTGAACGAGTTAGCTGGTGGTAAACGACTGAATATGGTTGTTGCCATAGCTTACAGAAAAGGTGTGATTCTTAAAGTTCCATACGAAAACAATGAGTGGAAGCTTTTTCGAAAAGTTTGTGGGGCAGCATTTTATTCTTTGTTTTGCTAATGTGGACCGAAAACGTACGGACGTCGCCTGTTTCTAGAGGAGAACGACCCTTTGCAGACATGTAAAGCTGCGCATGGAGCATTGTAAGACATCGAGGCAGAGTTACATAAGATTCTCGCTGGATCACCTGATTTAAATCCAATCGAGAATGTATTTCATTTAGTCAAGAAAAACCTGGAAAATGAAGCTATAGTGAATAATATAACCTCTGAAACGTTTCAAGACTTTTCCGAACGAGGTTTGAGGTTGTTTGAAAGTTTTGGATCTGATGTGGTCGATCGCGCTATTACCAGCGTTTCAAGTCGAAAAGAAGCTGTGTTAAAATCCAAAGGATATCGTTTAAAATACTATATAGGACGAACATACGCCCAAAAAGTCATAAATGCTTTACATATTGTTAAATATAAATGAACAGCTACAGTATATATGTAGTAGTAGTAGTAGTAGTAGTAGAAATTTATTTAACCACGGTAAGAACTCATCAGGATTTACAAAATTGGACGTATTATACAAACAAGAATAAATAACAAATACATAAGTACAAAAAATATCAAAG